>PVKA01023075.1:0-36167 GCA_004027165.1 Ctenomys sociabilis | reverse complement strand
CACTGCTGGTGGGAATGTAGACTGGTACAACCATTGTGGAGGTCAGTGTGGAGACTCCTCAAAAGAGTAGGACTAGAAATCCCATTCAAGCCGGCTATCCCCCTACTGGGAATTTTCCCAAAGGATCTGGATACATTGTATCATAGAGATATATGTGTACCTATGTTTATAGCAGCACAATGTGTGATAGCAAAATCTTAGAAACAACCAAGATGTCCATCACACGAGGAATGGTTGAAAAAGATGTGGTATTTCTATATAATGGAGTATTACTCAGCTATTAAGAATGATAAGTTGGAAGCATTTATACTGAAGTGGATGCCACTTGAACATATACTCATAAGTGAAATAAACCAGACACACATGTGTAAATATGGTATGGTCTCCCTAGTATAAGAAGCGCAAAGCAGAAATACAAAGTAAAATACAATGTACAACAAGTTAAATCAATTGAGTCAGATAAGTACTATGACTTTGACTGTTCCAGGGAGCTCAGGCGAGTGAGATCCTAAAATATTTGACCTTTGTGACTGAATTCCTTAACTCAGCATGATGTCTTTGTGGCTCGTCCTTCTTCCTTTCGAAAGCAGAGTAACCTTACATTGTGTGCATGAGTCCTTTTCAGATGATTCTGTAGGTTTTTCAGCTACAGTAAGAAAAGTGATAAAACAAAAAATGGTCTTTGTCTCTTCCAGGGCCCACCTTTGTGTCTGGTACTCTGAGACTTTTGCCTAAGTGTGCCTCCACTTTCCTGCAGGTGAAAGCTCTCAATTAAAGGGCTTTACTTAATCTTCTTCTATTTTTACCATAGCTTCTGGCAACGTCTAGATCATTGAGTGGGAGACTGATTCCTTTTTCTTGTTCCAAATGCTTGCGCACATTTCCCTCTAATTTTTTAAAAATAACAAATTTTTATTATTAAACATTTACGTTATTAAATTTTAACGTTATTAAAAATAAACGGTCATGTTCCCACGTTCACACTATCTTCCCCTTTTTCTCCATTCTTCAGGCTCTGCATTCATCTTTTCATTTTTTTTTTGTTTGTTTTTCAGCAAGCATTTACTAAATATCTGTGAGATGTTGTAGCCCACCCATGGGCCACACACCACAGTGTCATCCCAAGGCAGGTACTTTGGGGCCCAAGAAGGCTTTGCTTACCTACTCAGAGAAAGTCTGATCAGGAGAGTATGCTCCTAATAATTTCTTCTCAAGCACGTCAAAATAATATAAACCTTTGCTGTTACAGAAGCTGTATTTGGAGAAGTCTTTAAAGGACCTTTTCATACTTGATGCCAATCTGAAGATTGTAGGTACTTGAATTCAGCAAAATAACTCAATATAAGCCAATAGTCCACCATAGTCATGAGTTACCAGCACAACTGGCAATTGTCCGATTTGAGCCTTTTACAGCTCAGTATATTAGTATAGCTGTAGTTTTTATACCTCAGGGTTACACTTTTCTGCTGGATGGTTAAGATCAATTTAAAGCAAGACCTGTATAACAAAAATGTATCATTTGCTATCTGATACAGCTTCTTTAGCAGCAATGTAACACTGACAAAACAAAACAAAAAAGGGAGATATAAATAAATGACTGTTTTGTTGTAAAAAAATATATGTGTATATACAAGATAGTTAGGACAGATATACAGCTACTTTCTCTTAGTTCAGTAAGAAGAAAGGTTTGTACTAATATTGTTTAGAGAAGATCTTGTCCTCTGAATAACTACTATGAAGACAACAATATGCAATGTATTAATTATTATAACTGTCCTACCGGTCTGTTTTGAAACTGTTTCATTGTTATTTTATCTTTTTTTCCAATTAAAATAAATAAAAAAATATTTAATGCAAAAAGTACTAATATAAACCAGCATTACTATGCTAATGTCTAAATTCAGAGAATGTTCTCAGTATCGTTGAGGTAGGATTAAAAGTGCTCGCCTGCACACATAATTCATTCACGTAATTCCTGGAACATGTGAATCCCACCTTAACTGGTGAGCAGTGTCCGGCGCCGCTCCCGTCCCGCGGAAGAAGACACTCAGACACTCATACACAGGGTTCAGCAAGCCTTTATCGGGTGGGATGCAAGCCTCTACATGCGTCCGCTACCCGCGGCTCCTATCGTGCAAGCATGGCGGATTTTCTGATACAAGAAGCTATATAGGTTCCATATACCAATCATGATTATACACGTGGCCGATTACTATTGGTAGATCTGACAGCAATGGCGGGCTTATTCCAAATAAGGGAGAGGTTGGTACAGCAACAAGAACCAGGAAGCCGGATATGGGCGCTATCTTGGCTGACACGATGGGCGGGGGAGCGAGGAGCGGGCGCCATCTTAGAGCGGCTCCCGACAGAGCAGCATTCTGGAGGTGTCTTCATAGCTATGATTGAGTTAAGGATGTCAAGATGGGAGGGTTATGCTGGATTGCCTGCGTGGAGCCCAAGTGCTACCTCATGTATTTCACAAGAGGGAGGAAGCAGAGACCTCACAGAGCAGGAAGCCATGTGGAGACAGAAGAGAGCCATGGGAAGAGGCTGGCCTGGAAGACAGCAGGAGTGTGGCTGTAAGCGCAGGAGCACCACTGAGGAAGGGGTGCCCCAACACAGCCTCCAGGGTGCCCAACCGCACCGGCACTCT
This sequence comes from Ctenomys sociabilis, assembly GCA_004027165.1. Classification (NCBI taxonomy): domain Eukaryota; kingdom Metazoa; phylum Chordata; class Mammalia; order Rodentia; family Ctenomyidae; genus Ctenomys; species Ctenomys sociabilis. The sequence goes on along the minus strand of PVKA01023075.1, from coordinate 33,514 downwards.
GGCCTGGCGATGTCACCAGACTTCAGAGCTCAGACTTCTGTCCTCCAAAACCCACGAGAAAACGAAGGAATTATTGTTTTTGGTATAAGTTGCGATCATTTATTGCAGCAACCACGGGCAGTGAATGCAATCATCTTTTCTCTAGAATGAAGTAAGTAACAGCATACACTTTGAAATGCTTTGTGAGGATGAAATGAACAGATGAGGACCCGGGAGAAGGTGAAGAGAGTGCTTAATGTAGTGAGTATTCACAAGTGTTGGATTCACTTACTGAAAGATTCAGTTAAAGCGCTGGGCCACACCATCCTCCAACATTAAATGGCAAGTATATTAATGAGACTCAACATAGGTAACAGAACCATAGATGTACTCAAAGCACCTGCCTGCCACAGGCAGCCCCTATGCTGTCCCTTTGGGAAGCCTCCAGGGATTGCTCCTCCTGGTCAGGCCGCAAGCCACGCCCTTTCCTAGATGACAGTCGCTAGCCACCTGCTGCCTCCTGAGCTCTTCTGTGAAGAGGAGGTGAACACCAGTGTGCACTTGAGGATGTGTGTGTGTGTGTGTGTGTGTGTGTGTGTGTAGGAAAAATGAGCGAATTCCTGAAAAAAACTCTCAGAGTAGGGTTTTGCCCAGTGAGTGCGCAGCAATGTTAGACGTAATTGTGATAGATTTATTTCAAACAATGTGCTAATTGTGATAGATTCATTTATGTACAGCATTGTGTATCATTTATTTATTTTTGTGGGACCAGGAATTGAACTTAGGACACTGCACTTGCCAGGCAGGCACTCATTCTACTGAACTATCTCTCCGGCCTTATGTACAGCATTATTTAAAACAACTGGACTCTTGCTCACCAGCCCTGGCCACACTGGCCTCCCGCTGCATCCAAATCGACCTCATGTGCAGTTGCAGGGCCTCTTCCCAGGGCCCTGCCCTGGCTGGAGAGCTCTCTCCCTCCTGCCCAGTGGCTTCCCGCCTTCTGCCCTTCATCTCTTCTCTGTCATCAGCTTGGCACAGAGAATCTCTTCGGTAATCCCCCGGCTGGAAGAGCAAAGCACCGCCCTCCCACGGCAGTTTCTCCTTTTGTTTTTCTTCCTACTACTTGCTGCTACTTGATGCTGACTCCATCCATATTGCTCTCGGCTGCTCTCTTTGTACTGGCGTCACACCATCTTTACCTGACATCAGAAAACAGAAAATGAACGAATCTAGTTTACATATCACATCTTCCAAAAGCACAGAATTAATTCTATTGGGTAAATAAATGAAAATTGAGTCTGCCATTTAATCCTTCTGAAAATCTAATTTATCAACCAAAATACTCTGATCAGTGCGTGGTATCAGCCACAGGCTTTCTGTTAAACAGCGTAGACATGAACCGCCAGTCCTACCGTTAGCTAGGTGGGTCTTGCTGGAAATGCCCCTGATGGCCCCAAGCCTCTGCTCTTTCCCTACAAAACAGAAGTGATTTTGCTGGTTGTAAGGACTGGTAATGCTCGGTGGGACAGGACTGACCCAGGACCCGCCATCCTAGGGGACTGGTAATGCTCGGTGGGACAGGACTGACCCAGGACCCGCCATCCTAGGGGACTGGTAATGCTCGGTGGGACAGGACTGACCCAGGACTCACCATCCTAGAGGACTGGTAATGCTCGGTGGGACAGGACTGACCCAGGACCCGCCATCCTCAGAACCTGAACATTAGCAACTGTGTCTGGGAAGCTGAGACAGAAGGATCACAGGTAAGAGCATAGCCTGGATGAGTTAGCAAGATCATGACTCAAAACAAGAAATAGAAAAGGGGCTAGAAATGTCCCATAGTGTGAAGGAGGGTGTCCCTCAGTGTGAAGGTCCTGGATTTCACTTTACACTATTGAAAAAAATACCAACTGTGTCTTGCTATGATAGCAATGTTACTCAATTTCCTCTATGAAATCAGGACCACAGGGGCTTAAGCTTAATAATTTCATTTGAGCTATTATTAAAGCCATCCTGAGCATGACCAGTGACCTTGTTTGAACATCAGCATGAACATTTGGTGAGGATGTTTGGGATGAGTTGTGTTTTGAAAACTGAGCTGATTTGTCCAGAGAATTTTCAAAGAAAAGCACTGAAGATGCATCAACTATGTGACAGATAGCGAGAAGCACCAATAAAACTCCAGAAAGCTTTGCCCCTTACAATAAGCAGGTCTAGGTGGTTCAGGTCACCCATAGATGTTGACCCATAATGCTTGAGTTCCTGAGTGGCCGTGGGAAGTGCAGGGGTCACTTCCAGGGCTGGAGGATTAGCTGGGTGCAAGAAGCTACTCTGGCCTGTGCTGTGCAACATGTGGAGCTGCAGGATGCAGAAGGATGGGGTGGCTAAGTGATGCCTTTCATGAAGTTAGCAAGGGAAGGCCAACCAGCACCGATTAGGGTAGGGTCTTATTAAATTTCTACCCTCTAATTTGGAAACTGTGGTAATACAGAATTGGTAAATGGATTCCAGAATTAAAATGTACAGTTAGATGTTGTCATTTAGGAATTTTATATTATGGCATGATATGCTAGATGACAGAGGCCTACCGTTCATTCAGTGTATCTGAGTTCAGGAGTACTTTCTTATTTGCCAGCTCCTCAAATGCTGCCATGGTTTGCATGGGTGACACCTATGTGTAGCGAACTACTCAGGTGACAAGAAGTAAGGAGAAAGGCTCATGAGACCACGTTTCTGAAGAAGCGCAGGAAGAAACATCAGCCTGTGCCAAACACATCGGCCCCACAGAAACGAACACCACCCTGGAGCAGAGAGCAGAGCTGCTATACCTGAGGATGCACCCCAGAGATGGTGATGGGCGTTGAATGGTTTGAGTGGACAACAGGCTTCCAGACAAGACAGCCTCAGGGGCCCATGTGGGGACAGGCAGAGTTCAGCTTGGCGGAGCAAGAGGACGTGTGCTTCTCATGGCTGGGTCAACTGTAGGATTCACAGTCCTGTAAACAAATTAATTTCCCCCAGGACTTTTGAAAGCATTCTAACTGCATTATCGTTTCTCTGCATAAAGGAAGCTTAGCAAGAAAACAATGATGGAATGGGCTTCAAATGATCTCCAAATGACCGCAAAATAGAGGTGGCTGAGATGGGGGAAATCAACAAGGTTTTGTTTGCTGAAACCCAGCCATCGGTTATTCTGGAAGCCGTCCCTAGCTCTTTCAGAAATGTCTTGCAGCCTGGATTTTCAGATATCAGTTCTTACTGTCTGTAGTCTTTTCTGCTCTGTCTTTTCCAGGTCACTTGCATCTCAGGGTCAAAGTAAAATTCCCCATTTTGGTTTACTCTGGGTTTGTCTGAGATGGCTGGGACAAGAAGTACACGCAAGTTCTCCAGGTTGGTCTGGAATGAACTGACACCTTCGTTCATGTAGCCTCTGCCCAAGCATTTTCAGATTTGTGTCTGAGGAGGAACTGAAGAAAATGTAGGATCCTCTCCTGTAAGGGCCATAGTGTGTAGTGGAAGACAGACATGCCAAGGACATCAGCTCAGTGGAGTGACCCCTGTGCTGGACGGGTGCCAGGAGGTGGAAGAGGAAAGAGGCGCCACCTTTTCTTGTTTTCAGTACTGGGGATGGACCCTGGGCCTGAATACTGAGCCACTTCCCCAGCCGTTTTCTTGCCTTTATGTTGAGACTGGGTCTTCCTAAATCACCAGGTTGCCCAGGCCAGGCTCAAACCTGTAGTAGGAGCCAGGAGAATGCGAAAGGGCAAGGGCAGGACAGAATGCTGCCTGAGTCTCTCTTCCTCTCCCTCCAACGCCACTAAAGCCACTCTGGGTCCCGGCTTTGTGACCTAATCTAACCTAATCACCTCCCAAAGGCCTCGCTGTACACCATCCACCCATGAGTTTGGAATCTGGTTTCCATTGTGTGAGCTTTGGGGTACACAACCAAACTACAGTGCCGGTTGTTGTCCGGTTCGGGGTTCCTCAGAGAATCCTCTGTCATGACTCCAGACACCCAGAGACCTCTGTCCTCTTTTGTCCAATTTCCTCATTTCGGAGAAAGCTTCAGAGTCCCTTCCTGTCCTCATTCCAAGAAGCCTTCGCTTTGCTTCCTTAGCCTTCTGTTCAGGATTCTTCCATCTTTCCCCCATGAGCACCCCAGTCCACTTCTCCCACATGCAGTGCGGCCTTTCAGCCTATCCCCTGCATAGCAGGACCTTCCTCTCTGCGATAAATGCCTGAGATAAGCAACTTCTAAGCAGGAAAGCTTATTTCAGGGGTCAGTTCTGGGGCTTCCAGCTCACAGGGGCTTGGTTCTGCTGCCTTTGGGCCCACGATGAGGCAGCGCATCATGGTGGCAGGGAGCTGATGGCAGAGTGTGGAGAGCAAGGGGCTGGCACAATGCTCCCATAGTGTCCCACCTGCTCCCCTCACCCACCTCCCCACGCACATGTGCTGGGGACCAAACTTGTACCTACACGTAAGCTTCTGGTGGCACTTTGGATCCAATCTGCAGTGCCACATGGTGTGACTCTCCCTCCCGAGAACATTTCTCTGTCTTACCTACCTAGGTCTCACCTTGTCCCTTGAAGGCCTCCAGGCCACCAGATGGCCCTCTCACCAGCAGCTCCTGACCCATCTTCTCGACAGTCCCAAGCAGAGCCCATCTCCATTTTTCCTCCTTTGCTCCTCACCTTGGCTTTCCCATGTCTCTGGCTGCACTTGCTCCACTGATACAGGCTTAGATACCATTTCCTGTTGACAGGTGTCCGGGGTCACAGGAAAATCGCTAAGCTACAGAAGCCATCTGATGTGTTATGTCCAGGAGCTACTGTGATGTGGACAGAGACGGGGAGGAGAACTTTTGGTGCCTTCCAGAAGTTGGCCTTGAAATCTTAATGGGACAAAAGGGTTAGAAAGCCGTGAGTGTTTTTGATAGGATTAAAATATAAAAAGACCTTTTCCCTGCTAATTAATGTAGGCATCTGGTGCTGGCCTCCCGCTGGCAGTACGAGGCCCCTCCTTATCCCCTGCTGTCCTCTGATCACCTTACTGAGGCACAGACAGTGTTTTGGCCAGAAGCTGTCCTACAGCCCCTTGCCCTAGTTCCCTAGAGATAAGGGAAAGAAGCCAGTCTTAGAAGGTTACCTCCTGGGGTTCCACGTGGTCTGTTAGAAAAGGCGGCAATGCAGAGATGGTCAGTATCCCATGGGTTGTTAGGGGCAGCTACAGGGTTCGACAGGGCAGCAGCTTGCACATGTGGAGTGAAGAAGGCAGTGCTGTGACACAAGGCCGACACACACACATGTGCAGCAGGGAAATCCCCCATGTGATGCTGTACTCGGGACCACATGCTTTTGTCAAAATCCATTAAACTTCTGCCCACAGAGTGAGCCTTAGTAGCTGCAAAATTTATGAAGTGATTTAAAAGGCCAAGGTATCCCATTATGAAAAACAGGAGAAAGAATCGAAGTGTATACGTACTTCCCAGGAGCTTTCCTAGTTACCAGGTCTGTTACTACTTCCAGGTAACTAGTTCTTGTGATAGGGAACCCAAACTGGAATGTGTTATATGCAGGCTATTGGTGAGGAGCTGGTATACCTTCTCCACACATCTTGTCCCCTGGAGCAGTGACTGTCCTGTTTTAGAAGCTATTGAGAAGAGGGAAGTGTTGAGAAGGGTTGAGAAGAGGGGCTTTTGGAAAGTGAACGGTTTCAGAATGGGAAAACACGGGAACAGGAAGTGAGGCCTAGCTGAAGGGAGTGGGCCGAGGGAGTGAGGCCTTGGGAATTGTCCTGTCTACCATGGACAGAACAGCTTGCCTCTCAGTGCCCTTCTGCCACTGGTTTCTACCTTGCCCCCAGGTCCGAAGCAAGAGAAAGAAACAGCCCGGATGGCAACTCCTGAAACTGTGAGCCAGAATAACTCTTTCCTCCTCCAGTTGATTCGCTCAGGGGTTTTGTCACTGACCTACATAACAGGGGATAGCAGGCTGGCACTTGACCTTGGAGCTTGTGCGTCAAAGTGGCAGAGCAGCAAGAGGGAAGTAAGCTGGCTTTCTGGGTCACTTCCCGGACGCCAGCTTCCCAGACTGTCTCTGGAATCTGATGCGAGCCAGATCTTAGCCTCAATTGTGTTGAATTTAATCTAATTCAATGTTGACTTTACAGGCCTGAAGCACAGTGTATAATATATACTGTATTATGATAATGCAATTATACAGTCTTCATTTGTATGACCGATTGTCTAGCTCGGTTTTGGAATAAAATCTCCCAAAGAGCATTAACTCCAAGGAAGAACCATCAGTGGAGAGGGTAATAGCCCTGTTTCACACTTCTCCTCAAGTAGATCTCTCTGTTTTATTTTCCTAACCCCAATGACCAGCCTAAACCTTTTAGAGTTACCTCAGACATTCTGATCTCTGTTCTTTCCTGCTGCTTACTAATATTCCTATAAATAGTATAGGGGAGGAAGCAAATAGACAAGTAGTCATCTGTCTAAGGTTTTCCCTGATGGCCCTCAGTATCTGTTACAAGAGCAGAGAGTAAGGCCATGTATCACTGAACTGAACTCCTTCCATGACATCATTTGCTCCTGTGGAACAGAGATGAGAAGCCATTTTGACTGATGCAAGCCAATACAAGCCAAGCTTCTTTTTTTTTTTTTTTTTTTTTTTTGTCTTTTTTGAGACAGGGTCTCACTGTGCAGTTCAGGCTGGCCTTAAGCTCACTTTGTAGCTCAGGCTGGTCTCGAACTCACAACAATCCTCCTGCCTCAGCCTCCCTAGTGCTGGGATTACAGACATGCGCCACCACGCCCGGCAAGCCAAGCTTCTTTGGAACAGAGTTTGTATTCTGGCTCCCCATGGGTCTTCAGACCACGGGCAATCTTTGTTCAAGTCTTTAATGAAGACTTCTTTGTGTCACAGAATACTAAGTGTCCAGCCCAGGCCTGGTCTCTTCAGACCACAGTGTCACAGACAGCAGGTCTATCGAAAGGGCTGGCTGTATTAGCCAGTCAGAGATGACTTTGCATGAAGAAGGCCAAAGACTAGATGATTTGGAAGAGCTCTGACCTCTCAAAATGAATCCAAGGCAAGCTGGGGAACCAGGGAAGAGATTTAAAAACCAGGAGACCACACAACAAGGTGGAAGAGAACAGATTTTGTAAAAGCAGAATTCTCCCCTCCCATCCTTTCATGCCCTAGACTTCTCTCTGCCTGAGGACCTTTGAGGGTCATGTGCTGTGACTTCAGCATTACTTGCTCCTCCTTATAACGAGGGTGTGACCTTGGAGTGGGCACCTCCCACACCTGATTCTGATCACTCTGACTGAGACCTAGGGTTGACAAAGCCACACTGAGAAGATGGATTCTGCCATTTCTTGCAAGAGTTTTATTTTATTTTATTTTTATTTTTTGTACCAGGAATCAAGCTCAGGACTTTGTGCTTGCCAGGCAGGTGCTGGTGCCACTGAGCTATATCCCCAGCCTGGCTTCTGTCATTTGGGGCCCGAAAACATGGGCCTCATGAAGCTTGAGTCTTTCCCTGAGATAACCTACTCCAGATCTTGTAGGGAAGTCGACAAGAGGGATACCTGGAGATAAAAGCAGAGGACTGTCCTAAAGATGTCACCCTCAAGATCAAACAGAAAAGATGTCCTGTCTGAATTTCTCTGCATGCCAGCACTGCTAGTTAGCCTTTCATCACAACAGATATACAACATAATCACCTCGTGCAATGATAAAGGCCATTTCGGCTCACGGTCCAGCAGTCTCAGTCCATGATCTGTCAGCCCTGCTGCGTTTTTGCAGCGGCTGGTGGGGCCGCACAGTGAGGCAAACCAACTGCCCTTACAGCTGGGGAGTGAGAGAAAGGGGAGGGAACCCCACACACTTGAGCTGGAGGCCTTCCAGTAGACTCTACCCTTAAGGGTTCCACCGCTGCTCAAGAGCACCTTGATCTGGAGACCAAGCCTCTAACACTTCAGGGAACCGCACACCTCCAAGTGACAGCATCCCTGCCTTATCCGGAGGATGTCCGGGAAGTGATGAGCTGCTTGTTACAGGGCTACCTTCATTCCATGAAGAACCACTTGGTTCAAATTTCTTCAAATCTAAGGTAAATGCCGGAACAAGTGTGGCCCTGGCTTCTGCCACAGTCTCTGAGCAGGCAACCTGGCTCCTGTCCGCTCCACGGTCCCAACCCGGCCCTGATATGGTGGCCAGAAGGTACCCAGAACTTCACCACCAATCAACAAGTCTGGGAAACCAACTACTTGAATTGTTTGGTTCATTGTAGTCTAAAATCTGCAAGGAGTCATTGTTTTCTTAATCAACTGGTTCTGTTAGCAACAGCTTGAGGGATGACTTGGGATGTTTTCCTAGTTCAGCTGTGGTGCTTTCAAAGGTCTGTTTGCTCATGGACAGTGCACACACAAATTCACCTTGCTTCATTAGAAGATGACTGGGTGTTTGGTTCGTGTTTCCTTGAGGTGGACCCCCTGACTGCCATTAATTCTCCGTGCTACTGGGGCAGGGATGCAGGGTCCAAGTGATCAACACATTCCAAGTGTTCCAGGAAATTGGTCAGCTTTGGGGCTCTGGTATCTTAGCCTGTATCTACTTACTTCTTTCAGTAGTTCAGTTTCCCTGAAGGCTGACCTTGAGTGGTCCTGGGATCCCAAGTGCCTGGCTCATTGCATGTCTAAACAGGAGGGAGAGAAATTCTTTAGAAGATTCAGTGCTAGGAAACACTAGAAGCTGTGGGTTCCAGCCCCTCATTCTCTATTTGCTGTACCCAAACATTTATTTGGCTTATTTCTATCACCTCGGCTCTGCCCAGGTTTGACTGCAGTGTGTCCCGGGGCTGAGGTACGGCCCTTGGGAGCCATTCCAGGCTTTCCACAGCTTTTCTGTCTGCACCTGACTTTTGGCTGAGAGCCTGACTCATTGGTAAACACATAATGTTGTTTACATGTGACTGAGAATTCAGATGCTCTCAGAATTGGGGTAAAACTGTTGCAGAAAGATCAGAGCCGTGAAGAGAATCACAAGGTTGGGTGAAATTGGCCATACAGGGCCTCAGAGGTCCTGCCTGTGTGAGCCCAGAACTGAGCAAACACCACTCATTGAGAAGCTTAGAAAGTGCCACTCATTGACACAGGGTGTTGCACAAGAAGCCCCCTAAACCACAAGACCCTCATCAGTCCCAGGCTGCAGTTATCTTAAGACTTTAGAGTACCCAAGATTTCCTCCTCTGGTCTCTCAAGACAGATCTGAGAAAAGAAATGGGATGGTTCTGTCCCGGCAGCTTGCCACCAGGTACCGCACTTCAGTTTGCTGAGTGTGCAAAACAACACCCTCCTCTTTGTTTTCCCTGGACTTTGTCCTCAGAGATCTGTCATGAATCTTAGAGCAGCAAATCACTAGCTTTTCACTGCACTTAAAAGGCTTTCTGTCTTAAGGTTAACCATGGACAGCTTTGGAATTCTCCGCTGGTAGAGAAAACAATGCTTGCCAAAGGCCCAGGGGTCCCCTTGTGCTTCCAGACATTGGGGCTTATGGATGCTTTACTCATTCTGGACACTAACAGGGAGTGCAGAGACAGGGGCCCCTTCCATCAGATTATAGCACGGTAGCTCAGTTCCACTTCTACTACTGCGGCTCAGATTGTGGGAGCCAGATACGGGGGTTTTAGGACAACAGCATTGACCACTGCTAGGTCCTGGAGCAGCTGCATGGAGTAAGCCCTGTGGACACTTGCTGGATGGGACCGTGAGTGAGAGTAATGCTCTGTTTGTTAAGCCTCTGCTCATTTGGAATTCTCTGTCATCATAGCATAAGTGAGTAGATACTGACTGTGTAACTTCTGTTCCCCAAATTCCCGCTTTCTTTCCTGGCTGCATGATTTGCCTTAAGCTGTCCCTCTGCCCATGCAGTTGTGGTCACTCCCAGCCCTCCTCCTCTCCATGACCAGAGGACAGGGGTAGGCTTCTCCCCACCCCCAACATCACCTCGCTCACCTCATGCGGCTGCCTCTTCTCGGGAGCTCAGGGCTCCCTATGGTGGAGACCTTGCCCAGCTCATCCCAATGTCCCCATGTGCTATAAATGGGGATGAGTTGGTATTGAGCTTTCTCTTTCTCTCCTGAGGAATAACAAGCCATAGGCCAGTGTGGGGAGGACGTGGAAAGCAAATAAAGACCAAAGAAAGAGTCTACATACGGAAATGCAATGGTCAGAGTGCAAGAGAAACAACCTTGTCAGAGAAGGCAGGAGGCAAAAGCAAAGCTTTCCAAGCACCAGCTGGGAATTAAGAAGCACTTCCTTATATTTTAAAATTGCCACTCTGTCCGGTACTGCAAGAGGTGTGCAGAAGTCTCTTATTACTATTATTGTTGTTTTATTATTATTTAGCTCTGTCTGCTTTTTCTTTAAACATTTTGAAGCTGGTATTTGAAGCATATATCTGTAGAATAGCTACTGCCTCACAAAATTGTGATTTTGTTTTCATGGTATATTTTTTCGCCCTACTTTCAACTTTTTAAAATATATTTTATACATGACTCTTAGTTGCAGAATATAGGTTTTGGCTTTAACCTTTCTCATATAGGCAATTATTTCATTTTATGTAAAAATAATTATTGATATATTTTGGTTGAAATCCACCAACTTATTAATTACTTTCTCCTTGTTCCATCTATTTACATTGTTTTTTTTTTTTTTAATTCCTTTATTTATTACAGTGTCTCGCTACACATCACGAATTCTTTTTTCGCGGGGGTGGGGGGTGAGCTCAGCCGGCCCTGCGGGGAGGGGCTGGCATGGCATGTGGTGCTGGGGCTCGAACCGCGGTCCCTGAGAGGCGCTCTAGACCGCTGAGCTATCTTGCCAGCCCTACATTCTTATTTTCCTTGAATTAATTTTTGTCTCTTGTTTTCTTCAATTTTGCTATTTCTTTGATTATATGTTCTATTAATGCACTTTTTCTGGTTATATTTGAGATTATTGCATACATACTATACATAGAAAATAAATTAGCAGGGGTTCACTGACCTTGAAGGGCTAGGGCCAAAATATTTGCTATCTTTGTAGCCCATCTATCTGTCTAATAAGTTTTGGATATTTAAATATTCAAAAGAGAAGCTTAATAATATTATCGTCCTATAACAGAGGCAGTTAAGCTTCATTCAATGAGAAGTAAGGTTTGTACTAATATTGTTTAGATAAGATATCATGTCTACATCTTGTCCTCTAAGTAACTACTACAAGGACAACAATATGCAATGTATTAATTATTGTAGCTGTCCTACTAACCTGTTTTGAAGCTGTTTCATTGCTATTTTACCTTTTATCTCATTAAAATGACTAAAAAGTTTAAAAATAAAGTTAAAAAAATTTTCTAAAAAAAAAAGAAGCATCATTCTAGATCGGACCCCTTTGCAAATGATCCTGGGGTTGCTGTAGGATTCGGTTCTCCACCTTGTGGATGAATTCAGAGTCTGCATGTTGCTGTGTTTCATTCTAAAATTGTTGACTACAAAAATTAAGTGGGGGAAGGGGAAAAGGGAGATTTTTTCTAGGGCTGGGGAATGTCTCCATCTTGTGGCTAAATCCAGCTTTGCAGGCACTGCAAAAGCTGCTGTGACTAGGAAAGCTCCAAAGACCGAACTTCTGTGGGAGGTGGAAACCAGGTTCTTAACTTGTGCACAGCAGGAGAGGCTTCGTGCACCAGCACAGGGAAGGGTTTCCACTCAGACGGTACGCTGGGGCTGCATTCCTTGTCCCCCTTGGCTTGCAGCCCCTTCCTCCACCCTCAAAGCCAGCGAGGTAGTCTCTGCCCCCTCGTTCCTCTGTACAGCCTGGGCCTCAGCCTCGCTCCTGTAAGGATGCCTGCTGTCTTACTTTTTAGCTGAGACAAAATACCTGACATGTAAAGTGAGAACAGGAAAGGTCCATTTAGCTCACAGTTAGCGGCGGTGTCCATCCACAGTGAGCGGGTTCCAGGAGGACGGCAGAGGAGACACCAGCCATGGCAGTCAACGGTCTGCCTTCCATCTATTCCTTTTATTCTATCTGTGCTCTAAGCCTTTGGGGCAATGCAGCCCATACCCAGGCTGGGCTTCCTATCACCTACACCCAGTGCTAGCAAGTCCGTGGACTAATCCAATGACCATACACCCTTAATTCCTTTTCACCACACCCTTGATCCAGTCACCGATGAGAAGCCCTAGCAATGGGTGGTAAGGCTTTCAGGAGACATCGAGACAGAAGGTATAATAGCTGCACAATCAGGAAAAGCTCCCACCTCAAGATCTTCCATGCGGTCACATCCACAAAACCACATTTACCATATGAAAATCCGTGTGGGTTCCAGGGTGAGGACCTCGCCACCCTGGAGATCATGAGTCTGCCCTAGGGCAGAAGGGAAGGAGGCGAGGGGCAGCTGCAGGAGCACCGTGAGCTGTCCTACCTGTTCCTCATGGCTACTGCTGAACAGCAGCTGGGAGGTGCTAAGGGGCTCAACCTCCTGCCACCTCCCAGGATGGGCGTGGCAGGCAGAAGCCCCGCCTTCGACTTCAGTGCTCTGCCCAGAGAAGGGCGCTTGGACAGCCAGGATGCTTGGACAGCCCGGCCCTTGTGCTTGCAGAAGAGCAAGTTTTCTTTGTGCCAGCTGTTTGGTGGTGGGCAGTAACAAGAAGCCAGAGAACGTGGTGGCACAGGCCTGTAATCCCAGCACTCAGGAGGCTGAGGCAGGAGGATTGTTATGAGTTCGAGACCAGCCTGAGCTACAAAATGAGCTTAAGGCCAGCTTGAACTGCATAGTGAGACCCTGTCTCAAAAAGACAGACACATAAAAAGGAAGTCAGAGGAGTTCCAGCCTTCTACTTATGTGGTAATAAGCCTTGTTGTACTGCTTGATATCTTAAATTATGTGTATGAACTACTTGAAAATATTTTTTTTAAAGAAGTGGAAAAATAATTTCACTTGAAAGAGAGAACTAATGGGCATAATGAAATTGCAGAGCACTGATTATTGTTGTTCAGAATATCCTTTGTTTTATTATTATTTAATTTAAATTCAATGTACATTGTCCAAGAAGCATAAAGACTTAAGGAATTTTTTTTTTTTTTTAATGAAATCTAGTGACGATGTCATTGTGGGAAAGTGTTGGATACTCTTGATCTTTTTGGCTCACGATCTGTGTTTTCTGAAAGACAAATCATCTTAGACATATTTCAGGCCCATATTTCTCAATTCTCCTGGCTTTCCTGATGGGTCAAAAAAAAAAAAAAAAAAAAAAAAAAAAAAAAAAAAAAAAAAAAAGAAAAGAAAAGAAAAAGAAAAACATACCAATGGATACCTCAAAACTAGGCATTGTGAACCTTGTGAATCTGCTTATCTCTGAGTGTCACTCAGTTCTATTAAAAGATTTTCCAAGCAGCACAATGCAATCTTTCAAGGGGTTATGAAACTCTCAAAATAAACTGTCGCATCTCTTTAGTGAGACCAATGTAGGCTTTTGAGCAAGTGTAACATTTTTCAGCATGAAGCTAATGCATTTTTTTTTTTTTTTTTTGGTCTTTTTGAGGCAGGGTCTCACTATGCAGCTCAGGCTGGCCTTAAGCTCACTTTGTAGCTCAGGCTGGTCTCGAACTCACAACAATCCTCCTGCCTCAGCCTCCCAAGTGCTGGGATTACAGGCCTGCGCCACCACGCCCGGCTCTGAAGCTAATGCATTTTAGTGCAGACCTGCAGAAGCAGTCAAGTATGGCAGAGCATGGGAGATGACGCTGAGACTGAAGCTCTGAACTCGGGAGGAGGAAGTGGGCCTCCCTAGGACTCGGGTGTGGGCTGACTGGAGAGGCTTTCTCCCACAGGACTCAGGTGTGGGAGAGACTTTCTCCCACAGGTACGGGAAGAAGAGGAGAAAGGACAACTTTCACGGTGGGGATCTGACAGGTGCTGTCGCAGGCTGGGGGATGAGAATAAACATCAACAGCATTTCATCATGTGGATAGCATGTACCCCTGATGGAATGTGATGAGAATATTAGCTTATCTTTGCTGTTCCTCTTCCAGACCACAACAGCAATCTAATCATTAGAAAGACATTAAATAAATGCCAGCTGATGGGCATTATGCAGGACACCTACTGAACCTCCTTGAAAGCATCGATGTCATCAACGCGAGCTGCAGGCACACAGCCGGGAGGATGCTGAGGAGGTCGGCAGCTCACTAGAGAACGCCCCCTCTCTCCTGGGTGGAGGCCTGGAGGAAAGGGCAGCAGCGGGTGAAAGTGCAAGAACAAAGTTTGTGCTTTAGTTCATAGTAACAGATGAACATTGGTTCACTGCAGCAAATGTACTCAGTTACTCACAGAGACAATTGTACTCAGGATAGCTGAGAATTCCTTCCTGTTTTCCTAATTTATCTGCAAATCTGTATCAGCATAAAAGTTCGTTAAGGAAGAAAGAGAAATGGGAAAAGCAAAACAGGAGGAGAATTTAAAAACGGAGGCTTCTTTCTAACTTATACTCCTCAGCCAGGCTTGGGGGTGCACACCTATAATCCCAGCATGCATGAGGCGGAGGCAGGGGGTGGAGGCAGGAGCCCATCCTGGGCCACATAGCAAGTCCAGGCCAGCCTGAACGATACCCAGATCCTGACTCAGAAACAACCAACCAAACAAACAAAACCTTTATACTCCTCATGGCAAAGAGAACTACAAGTTATGTGCTATTGTTATGGTTTATGTCTAGATATTCACCAAAAGCGCCAGGGCATCATAGTTGTGACCTTTGGAAGGTAACTGAAGTGCAGGGCATCGTGGCTGACTTGTCATTTAGAGATGGGGTCTGGTTGGAAGAAGCAGGTCACTTTGGGTACGAGGGTGGATCTGCCTTCCCAGAACTTCCTTTGATTTGATCTCTGCTTCCTGTCTTTCCTGGGGTGAGCAGCTTTTCTTCTACTATGCCTCTATGCCATGCCATCCTACCTTGCAGCCAGCTGACTACAGACTCAACGTGAGACAAAAATAGATCTCCTCTTTTTAAATTTTCAGGTGTTTGGTTCTGTGTTTCAGGGAAGAAAGTAAATAAGATAGTGTGCTACCAATGAAGTGGGGTCATTGCTACGAGACTACTTGATGACATGTTTATCAGTGTTTGGGAGTGGTTCGAAGGAGGAGTTTGGGAAGGCTTGGAGGTGCTAGCTGGAGAAGTCACTCTAGAATTCTGAGTCACTTCAATTATGTGAATGAAACTTGGTGGAAGATTGCACTTAGCATTCAGAAAACCAGAATTCTGGTTTTAAAAAAGGCAACTCCTAAAGCTTAGGGTAAAGGAGTTTCACTTGGGAACAAGGACTTCATTGGCAGTTGGACCGAGGCTATGTGTTATGATGTTCTGGTGGAAAATTCGTGTGCATTTTGCTCATGTCCTATGACTTTTTGGGCTACTGAGATTAATGATGATGGCCTAATTAATCAGACAAAGGAAGGTTCAAGGCAGCCTAATATTCAGGACTTTGCATGGTGGCTGCTTGCTTCTTTATGATGGATCTTAAGAAGATCCATCATAAAGAAAAGGAGCAAAAGATCCATTTAGAAGGTTTTCAGTTTTGGTAGAGGGAGGCACCTGTGGAACTGGAGCAGAGGAGAGCTGAGATTAGCAGTACAGATTAACATGAAAAAGAAGCCAAGTACTTTACAACAGGGCAATAGGAAAAATACCTTGAGGGTGTAAGAAGAATGAGCAAGGCCTTCCCCTTTTCAGGCTCAGAATCACAAGAATGAAAGACTTTGCCTTGAGAAGGGTGTGCCAGGACACCGACCACAGGACGGCTGCCTAGAGCATTGGTCCATGATGCTCAGCCACTCAGGACCCTTGAGGCCTCTGCAAACATGATGTGAGGGGGTCTGGCTGCTGCTTGAGCTGGGAGTAGAATCTGGCATCTTCCACATGATGCTGGTTTTATAGGAATGCAGAACGCAAGAGTGGTGGGGTCCAAGAAGTTTTACCTAAATTGCAGAAAGAAGCCTGGCATCGTGCCCTTAAGATGACTGTTTGAAGCTGTGAGAATGAAACAAACTGAAAGTGGAGTGGATACTGGGGACGTTGGCAGAAACACGGAACATCTGAGAAAATCTGCAAAGAGCCAGCAGCACCACCGCAGGGGAGAAGGCCTGAGAGCTACGGTTACCAATAGTGCTGCAGGGCCAGGCGTGACCCAGCCCTTTGGATTTCACGTTTCACCGTCATAACTTATGCTGGACGCTGCACACATAGCCAGAAGGTTTGGTGTTTTCCCTGCTGCACTTCAGTCTCGCTCTGGTCCCATCGATTTCTATCTCCTTATTCCTCCAGCTGAGAATCGAATTGTTTACCTTGTGCCGTTGTCTCTTAGTAGAGTTAAACTCATTTTTTTTTGTTTGTTTGTTTACTTTTACAGGGGCTCACAGTGAAGAGTTTGCCTGAAAGTAAGTAGTTCTTCCTCCCCCAGCCCCCTGTCAGGCTGGCTTGTCTTGGAGACAGCTCACTATGGACTGAAATGAGACGAACGAATCCTCTCCTCCTTTATGTGGTGGGTGTCAGGTATTGGGGTGCAGCAACCAAAAAGGAACTAAGACAATGACCGAGAAGCAGGCAGAGTGAGCTACAAAGCCAGAGGCCGATACTGCACTTGGGAAAGTAACAACTTAAGCATTGTGACTTTTACTCAGATTACAGTACCGCGATTTACACAACAGCAGTGCCATGTGCTATATTAAAACAAATACCATTATTTACAATTAATCCAAAATATAGAAATAAAGAAAAATAGAACGCTTTGTCCCTTCCATTTTCTAGGGCAAAGTATTGTCTAACAGGCTCACACAAACTGTTATTACCTCTGTCCTCTGATTAAAGCCAAGACTCTGAAGTTGCATATTATAATTTGCAGGTTTTTATCTAGTGAGGATACAAAATATTAACTAGTTATGTATCCAATACAGCACATGTATTGTGGTATCAATTTCCTAATTAAATATATAATCTCTGTTCCCCTAATTTTTCTTTAAATTATCCTGTAGTTGCTGCGGGTTTTCTTGGTAACAAGGTAAGTGGACTATTGACACATGTCCTCTTTATATTTGTATGGTATTGATATTTTCAGCTTTTTGGAGAACCATTCTTTGATGTTATCATGAGTATTCTAGCAGCTGTTCTGAGCTGCAGTTAGATCATCATCTGATTGCTGGTTCTTGGTCGCGTGTTCAGCCAGTACGTGCATGAGAAATATGTGGAATCTTATTTTTCTATTTATCAAAGCATAGTACTTTGGGAACTCTACTTAAAGCTAAAACATTCCTAGATGTGTCCTAGAGACAGTCAACTGTGCTCAAATACAATTTGTACTTAGACGCTAGGGAATCGACTCCCCCCTTCTTTTTTTCTTCTTAAAGAACTATAATTTACCAAAAAATAGAGCATCTGACCTTGATTCAGTGTTCACAAAAATTATTCAAAGATTTGAGTTTTGTATACATTCATATAAAGAACATGTAGTTTTAGCAAATTGCATGAAAAAATTGGTGGCAAGGTTATGAATTTGCTTTTCCTTGGTGATTCACCCTGGTTGCCAAAGAGAAAGGGTTTCAAAAGATGGTGAGAACTTTTTTCTTTTCTTTCTTTGTGTATGTGGTACAGGGACCACAGGGTCTCACTATGTAGATTGGACTCATAGTGATCCTTCTGTTTGCAGCCTCTTGAGTGCTGGGATTACAGGGGCACATCACCACGCCCAGTGGTGTGCCCCTGGGGGCGGGGCTGGCACAGCACATCAGGGATGGAACCTGGGTCCCTGTGCTCTACCTAAGGAGGCTGAGCTATCTGGCAGGGCTTTAAGATGGCAAGAGCTTTAAAAGGTTTTTGAGACACAAGAGATCATAGTGTGATGAAACATGCCCAGGACTATTCCTGTCTTCTGGCAGAAGCCTCAGAGCAGAAGATCTCAGGAAGTGCAACATGTCCCTTCTGGAAAGGGCCTCCCAGGAGCCACAGACAGACAGAGTTCCCACCTGGCCACCATCAACTCTGGGTGTCTCGCAGGCCACGTGAGTATCAGAGCCAGCTAAAGCACAGAGCCTCTGGAGGCGCAGCCCGGGATGTGGCTTCCTACTGTGCCACGTCCTGGGCACATGAGAACTGCTCCCGGAGTCATGAGCACAGATCAGGAAGCACCAGTGATGTGCAGGTGTAGGCACCTCGCCGCCCTGCCTGACAGCTGCCCGGGCAGCAAGTGGCTCCCCCGTATGAGCAAAGGAAGCAGAGGAGAGGTGGTAGACGGAGGCACCGCTGTGGAGGGCACTCCCAGTGTCTGGGGCTGAGGGACCGTCGTCCTGCCTGGCGGGTGGACTCCATGGTGGAGCTTCATGAAGAGAGTTGTAGTCAGGCAGCTGGAACTCTGGGCTGACCAGGGAATGCAAGGAGCAGGACAGCCCTCATGGGCTGGAAGCAGGGAGAGCTTAGAAGAGGTGAACCGGGGTGACTCCACGCAGGGGGAGAGTGCCTGGGGAAGCTGCCCAGGGAATCCATGAAAAACTCAGAGATCCCCACAGAGTAGCCCTGAACCCACACACAGCAGGGAGCAGAGAGACCACACAGAAGCAAGAGGGAGACAGCTTTGCCTTTGATTCTCACTCAGCCTCCCCCACTCCCCCTCCCCACCCAAAGATGAAGCAAAGAGCAGGGCAGGGGACACAGGGGGCACAGCCTGCACCAGAGCCGCTGCTCTGGGGTCCGAGCGGGCATGGGGAGCAGAAGGGAAGTGTGTGTGGCCAGGCGAACCTTGTGGAGCCTGAGGCTCAGATGACAGCAGGCTTTAGGCTTCACTTTTCAGTTCCTGAGTGATGGGAAAGCTGTGATGTTTGCTCAAAGGAGTGTTGTGGAAGAAAGAGGGAGATGCTTTGAATCAAGTTTGACAGTAAAAGCTGAGAGCAAACAAAATTCACATATTATTATGCCTCATTTAGCTTAGGTGATCCAATACATTCTATTATACCTATGGTGTCAGTACCTTATAGCAGCAAGAATCTAGCCACCTAGCAATCGCTTTTTTCTCCTTTAGATTATTAGGGATTAAGCCCAAAGTCTTCCCAGTGAGCTACATCCCCAGCCCATTGTACTTATTCTGAGGTAGAATTGAAGTTGCTTGTGCAGGACTTGAACTTGTGATCCTCCTGCCTCAGCCTCCCAATGTACTGGGATTACACCCACCCTCACCCACTGTTCTCCTGGAAACCTTAACCTGTGCTCTCTCTAGCATAACGTTCTTCATACTAAACAGAAAGCATGAAGGTGCCTGCCTCTGTCCTCAGCAAGTTTAGAAAGCAAGGAAATAACTGTCCGGGAGAGGACAAGCTTTGTTTAGTGGTCCTGAGTGTGTAGGACCTGCAAGCACTGCAGGACCTGACTTTCTGTGGCACACAGGACTCTGACGCTTGTTTTAGAAGTGAAGCCACCTGACTGTGTCCTACTGGAGCCCATACCTTGCTGACAGTGCACACAGAAGCTACGGGTGGATCCTGGCTACACAGGGACAGACTCTAGCCTCTCCTGGAGCCAGAACCCTTGTCCCTAGGGGCTGGGCAGCACAGTCAGTACAGCCTGCTCCCCAAAACTAAGTGTGATGTTCACTGAGTACTGTGCCCTGGGCTCCGGGTATGCGCTTTACACAAGGCACTGCCCCTTGTGCAGGTTGTTGCGTCCATTTTGGAAAGAAAATGGAGACCAGAGAATTTACGTAACTTGTGTTGAGGTCACATGGTAGAGCTGGTATCTGAACCAAGGCAAACCATTCTCAGAACTAACGGCGCGCAACAGAAGTGCTGTATTTTCCTGTTGTCCTCTAACCCATGACTTTGTGAAAATAGGATGTAAGCTGTCTCAGTTACTCTTCTCTCATTGCTCGGATGAATAGCCAACACCCAAAATGAAGTAAGGAAAGGTTTATGTAACACACAGTTACTGGAGGTTTCAGTCCATATTCAGCTGGCTCCAAGGCAGAGGGGCCCATGGCAGGAGCAGCCGTTCATGGCAACCGAACAGCAACAACAACCAAGAGCAATGGCTGCAGAAAGTCTGTCTCTTACATTATGTGCAGGCTCTCTGCCCCAGGCTGGGGGAAGTACTCACACCCATAATCCCAGCAGTACTAAGACCCACATTCCCAGTCTTGGATCACACATAATCCTAGTGGATCATGAGTTGATCTCAAACTCTAGAAGTCCCCCCCCCCCCATGACTACATGAGGCTTTGGGGCAACAGCTAGACACAAACCATAGCATAAGCCTGAGTCAGCTCGGTGTGCATGAAGCGCAGAACCATGGCCTGAAGTCTTTTTAGTGTAGATAACCCTTCCAAGTGGCTCATTCCTTCACATCCTCAAACAAATGGCAGGCAACACTGAGGTGGTCAAAAGCACCAGGTCACTTCCTGTGCTCAGGCACCTTGGTGAATGGAGCTGAGACGAGGTCAGCTGTGTCCCTGAGACCCGCAACTGGGTCCTCTGCAGAATTCAGGGATTGGATGTGAATCCGCCACGAGACCCCCAGAGGGCACCAGAGAACAGAGAAAAGCAGAAGCCCATTTCCAGGGAGCCTGGAGCCAGGTACAAGAGCAGGAGGGCAGAGAGGGGTGACGCCTGCTGGCAGACCCGGGCCAGCAGGTGCTGCAGGATGCTCTCTGCTCAGTGCCTTGCCGAGGCAGCTTTGAGACAGTGGCTTTCTGTTTTTCTAGAAGGCCCCTCCCTGGGCTAGGGGACAGGACGGCCCTCTCAGGTGTCTCTGGGACAGATGCAGGCAAATGTGCAAAGCACATCCCTGCAGAATGTACTTGTTATCACGCCCGCTACAATGCAGTTGGAAGCAAAGTTAGTGGGGCCACGTCGTATTTGACAAGGTGTCCACTCTTTTACCGTAACATGTCCCATCATGTCTCTTGGAAAGCCACTGGAAAGGACCATATAGGAGAGGGATAGGGGTTATCAAGTTATTTGAGCAAGGCTGAGAGATGACCCCTCACACGCAAGGTCACATGTGCTGCCTCTCTATGTAACCAGATATTTTGTCCCTCAAACAAATGAAATGGAAATGTGTGGCCCTGCATGCGGGGCAAAGGAGGCTAAAGCTGGAGCCTGCAGTCGCCAGCGCCCCGCCCTCTGCAGCCACATGCTAGGCTGTCTTTCTGATACAAGCTCTGCCAGGAGAAACCAGGGATGCATGTGCCAAGACCTTGCCACAGTCCGTGTCTGGCTCCCCACAGCCCGCTGTTACAGCTGAGGGGTCTGCAGTCTGCCCCAACGCCCCAAGTCCCACAGCACGGGGTTTAGTTCCGAGTTACCTCCTGGTAACTGCCCAGGGTGCAGCAGAGATGGAGAGGGCTGTTTCCTGGTCTATCTCCTGCCTTTGTCTTAATCCTCAGCCAGATGCCACCATATGGCTGAGATCTGTCCCGACCTCTGCTCAGCATAACACAGTTATCAGTCACGCTTGATGGGGTCCCTGGCCCAGTCCCACCAAGCTCTCAGCCACGTGAAATCATCTTGTTTTCCACACTGCCATCCACCGTCCTCCCTGGAGTTAGGGTCGAAGGCTTCAGGATCCTCACCGCTCGGCTCCTGCCGAGTCCACCGTTCACTTGGTGCTCGGAATAGCAGAGCTCACGGGCAATGATGAGTGACGGCCCATCCACGTAGCTGTCTCCTTCTGGTCATGAGGTCTGGCTAGAAAATAAAATTTGAGATCTAAACCAGCGAATCGTCTATCAGCACGATAGCTGATGTTTGGGGAAGAGGATGAGCACAGCGAGAAAAGATACAGATGACCTGAAAGCTCACTGTCTGTCTGGTGATGAAACATCGTTTATTTTAAAATAAACGATGGAAAGGAGAGCGCAAAAGCACAGGATCGCAGGGAGTGCCAGGGCACGGCCTCGTGCAGCGAGGAGGATGAAGAGGAGCAGAGGACAAGACCTAGTCCAGTCCCTGAGAGGCTCTCCACCGAGTGCGCCTAGACGTCAGGGATACCCTGGGAGAAGAAAGGGCGCAGAACCCAGAGCTCTCCGATTTTTATTTAGGGTCTCAGTGTGGAAAAAAAAAAAAGATGGAGAGATGCAGGTTAGGCCAGGGCTGTCTCCAGGCTGGGTGGTTTTTCTTGGGGAAGGAGGAGGAGTCCGCAAGACACAGCCTCCTGCCTGATCCCAACTGCCTGAGGACAGGCCATCTGGCTGTCACACTGCCTGGGTGCTTTTGCACTGCCTGTAGTATATTCCTGGGTGCCTCTTGACTCACAGGGTAATAATGTGTGTGCTTTTGCCTTCTATTTTAGCCATCCCTCCTCAGAGAGCTGTGCACTTTTGTCCTGCGATTTAATCTTTCGGTTTTTGCATTCAGTCCTGACCAGCTCCATCACAATTGTGTGTGAGGATGTAGGATCTCCTTGAACATAAATGTATCTGGTTCGAAAAAGAGCAGACAAAAAGCTCAGTGCACTCTTGAGTAGATTCCTAGAGTTGCCCACCCACACGGGGCACCCTAAGCTCCCCAGCCCAGAAGAGGAGGAAGGCCCGCCCTCTTCCCCGAAGTGCACGCCCTCCTGATTGCAGGCACCCGGGTGAGCTGAAAAGGCTGCGGGTGCGCACTCCGAGAGTCTTTCAGGCTTCCAGATGAGCTCAGCCTTCATTCAGTCACCACGTACTTCATCCTGAGGACCACAGTCCAGACCCTGTGGGAAACGGAAGCCTTATTGCCTCATTTGGAATGGACGCACCTTGCGGGCTGAGCTCCAGACCGCTTCTGCCAAGGCTGGCTTTTCCATAGTTCTTCCTGAGCTGAGAGTTATCAGCTAAATGGTTGTTGCATGGATGAATGGCTCCAAGAGGTGCTTGCTCTCCAAGGACTGCGGTGCATTCTGATGTACTGTAGAGTTGCTGTGAAAATTTCATCTGATACACAGCCTTATCTGGTAGATAGTAAATATGTCCTCATTTTATAGATTAAAAAAAAAAAAACCTAACAATTAAGAAGCAAGAGCAGTATAATCAATCACAAATTATGCAGTAGCAATTATTACCAGTTGCCCATTTTGAGTGACATTTCATTGAGTGGTGTGAGTAAGAAAAAGAAAGTCTTGGGAAAAAAAAAAAGTCTACAACAAAATCCCATCACCAAAGAGGACTCCAGCCTACCGAAACTCAAACCTGGTGGCCTCTTTCTCCTTTGCCAAGCTGATTATGAATAATGCAACATATGCATTTTTATCAGACATGAGTGGTTTGTTCAATATGTTGGACTTGGCACGATGTAGAGTCAGTCGTTTTCCTCTCTCCACTTCCATCAGCATCTCGTTCTCGTTCTGCTGCCTTTTCCCATCTTTTAATGGAATCTTGGGCAGCCCTCCCCGACTCATGTTCAGCTTCACTTCAGGGCATCAAAAATTGATCATAACTGGCTTCTATTTTGTGAACTAGAACAATGGCATCGCGGATATATGTATATGAAAAAGAAAGCTCCATCTACTAGAGATGCAAAGGAAGTATGTTTTGGTGAAATGTTATGGCATTTGAAGTTTGCTTTGGAATATTCCGGAAAAATAAAACAGAATTGTTGGTAAGTGTTGAAGAGGGGCGAGGGGCATTTGAACATTAATTTTAATTAATCTTCCCTTGGCTGGTGTGTATATATTTGAAAACATCTGCACTAAAAGGTTTGCAAATGTTGGGTTTTGGGTAAATGGAGCCTAGATTGCACTTCTTAAGTGGACATGTCATGTCCCACCCTGTCCCTCCCTCTACCCTGGCTCGGTCCCGCAGGGCAGCTGCGGATGCTTACGGCCCCTTCCCTGCTCCTACATTTTCTCTCCATCTCTCCTCTGCTTCTCTCTCTCTTTTTGTTCTCCTTCTAAGATTGATGTTTTCTGCTCTTCTGGGGACCAGCTCAACTGAGCAGCGTCCACATCAGCATGGTGAGGCCCCCTAAAGTCTTTCTGTGGTTTCTTCAAAGGATCCCACGGCACATCCTAGCAGCACTATGCTTCCTCGTGCCCCCGCTGGCAGGGGACATGGACTTCTTGGTTGTTACAGTTTGAATACTGTATCCTTCAAATGTATGCACTGAAAACCCATCCCGCAAGGGGATACTGTTATGAGATGGGAAGCGTTGAGGTTGCTGGAGACTCACAGGCAGACACTTTGTCCTTACAAAAGTGGCCCCAGAGACCCACCTTGCCTTTTTCCAGCCAAAGGCTGCAGCAGGAAGGTGCTATCTGTTGGGAAGCAGATCTTCCCTGGTCATGGAGCTGCCTCTTGCCTCGATGGACATGGACTGCTGGCCTCTAAAACAGTAAGAAGCAATCATTTGTTCTTTACAAGCTATGGAATGAACTCATCCTTAGGAGTCTACAGGGCCCAGCCAGATCTCATCCTTGGCTTGGCAGTAGCTTCTGTGCTCAGCTCTCAATCTGCATTTCTAATCGTGTTTACTTATGGTTAAGTGAAATAACTTGAGAATATTCCAGAACAAGGAATGACATGAATTTCTAAAAGAATAAAAATAGTTTCCATAACTCCCAAGAGGAAATGCTAGAGTAAGGGTGAGTTCCTGCAGTTCATTTAAAAGAAAAAGGCCAAGGGTGGAAAAAGATATCAAAGTGGCGTGAAATCATTTCAGGTAAATAAAACCAGTTGATGACACCAAAGAGGGTAGGATTTAAACATGATTGCAAAAAGCACAAAGGGTGCTATGGGATGAAAAGGAAAACCAGTTAAGCTGTCTGCTGATGCCAAGAGATAAGTCAGGTCAGTCACAGGATGGAGAATGCGGGGAAGACAGACTGGCACAAGCCCCTCCCCCAGCACACCGATGCCACTACATTAATATCAAACAAAAGCCGTGATGTAAACCTCAACACATCCAAGGTAATTAAAGTAATTAAAAACAATCATTTTACTACAGTCAGCTTCTCAGCACAGTGCAATTAAAGCCCAGGTGCAACCACGTGAGAATAATGAAAAATAGACCTTGTGTTGAGGCGTTCATAAACGCTCGAGTCAAAAGTAAATGAAAATGCGTAACCACACGAACACTGAATGCTGAGAGAGATGCCACATGTTCCAATATGACTTTTTTTTATCACTTGACCTATAAACTGTGAAGGACAGAAAAAAGAAAAACAGATCTGGGGTTGTTCCGAACAGTCCTGTGGGTACTCACGTGCAGCCCCGCGTGCCGGCAGCTGAGGGCATTTCATCATGCATCAGTGTACAGCGTGGCCTGATTTTTATTTTGGTACTGTGCCTTTAACTTTAGCAGCCTACTGTTATGGTAAGGGTGGCACTGAGCAGCCTGCCCTAGGGGTGCCTTAAGTTTACACTTCTAGCCTGAAAAACTACCAGGAAATAAATCTATGGCATTTAAACCACCTCGTTTGTGGTATTTGGGCATGGAGTCCTAGAAGCTAACATGCTGCTCTTCCAAGAAAATTCGCATTTACTTACAGCTCTATTCCACCCATTTCCTGCTTGAAGCCCTACCCCAAATGTAACCATTTTGGGAAATAATGAAAAATCTTTACATAGGTAACCAAAGTTAAAGGAGGTCATACAGTTGGGACCTAAATCCAATAGGACTGGTTTCCCAGGATAAGGAAGAGATGCCTGACACATCCCCACCCCACCTACAGGCCTTTCTTATTTATGCAGAAGAGAGGCCATGACTGGCCGTGGTGAGAAGTGTCCAGGAGGGGCCCAGAAGAGCACCCTAGCGGGAAGCATTCCTGATGGAGTCTTGACTGTGAACTTGGAGCCTGCACCTCGGCAAGAAGACGCATTCCTGTTGCTCAAACCCAGGCTAGAATTTCTCTAGAGCAGCCCTGGTAGACGGTCACGCTTATTAAGTAGGCATAAGGGCTTGATATCCAGGTGGTTCCCATATGTCACCCACTGAAAAATAAGATTTTTTTAATGGTCACGTTCTAACAAAGGAAGGAGACACCAAGAGCTTTAATGGACCCTGTCTAATTCCTAACCTTCTTACATCTTTCCAAACTAGTCATCCTACACCCTCCTGCCAAGGCGGCTCTGGGGAAGTGAAGGAAATGGGCCTGTCTGGTGACCTGTCTTTCTGCTGTGCATGTGGCTTTTCCGCAGTGACTGTAACCTGAGAGTCTGACATCACAGAGGCCCTTGACCTCTGCTCACTCCTTTGACTCACAGTGATCTCAGTGGGACAACTTCTTCTGTTTCTTTTCATGTTGCAGAGCACGGCCAAGAGCAAGAAAATAAAATCTTGACTCCTGATGCCGTGTGGCCCCGAGTTCAGACAACCCACCCTGGTTACAGGAAATTGAGACTGAGTCATTTTTCTTACATCTGCTTTGTCCCCCTGTGTGCCATTAATTCTGCATCCATGGATCCGCGCTGGAACTAACCGATGTGGCAGGGACGATGACGCCAGCTAAACTGAGTGAATGCCTCTTGGCTGGAACTGCTGTCGGCGAGCTAAAGCAGATAGAAATGCTTCAATTGTTTTTTCAGCCTCAGAGCTGTGTGCGGGTGTTCAGAAGCAGAGGGCTTGTCTCTGCCTTTTTGATAGAAAACTAAAAGGGAAAATGAACCAAATCCTTTAAAAAAAAATACTCCAAGTATAGGATAATGAATCTCAGGTATCTGTTGAAACATATGACTTCTTTTAGGTAGATAAAAGAGAACTGGTAACTTGAGGCACTCAATTTAAAAATCATGGAATAACCTAACAACACCACCATCTCCTTTTTATTAAATCACAAGTCACACATTTAGTTCACAATTTTTACAATGAACTACTGTAGACATGACACAATGAGATAGTATATCACCAAATAAAGCTTTGATTTGTGGAAATATAGTATCATTTCAACAAATTTTAACCTATTTCTATTTCACAATTTATATTTGAAATCATATCTATTATATGTTGAATGTTGGTATCAGCTAATTATCATAACTAGTATAAAACCATATTATTTCATAATATGTAAAATCATAATGTATCACCCTGCTACAGATTTACACAGATTTTTGGTTATAATGCTGTTTTCTGGTTAAAAATATATTTAAAAGTAGATGTTTTCCATAACAGTTACTAGATATATAATTTTGTGATAGTTCCCCACTATAATGGCGCATGAGACACTGAGGTGTTGATTTACCTTGTGATTCAGTAGAAGTGGAGAGCCTGTCGCGTGTGGGGACCCCGTTGGAACAATGCTGGCTGTAACAGTCTCAGAGGGCAGAATTGAGATGTTTGAGGAAACTTATTTCCTGTAACCAGAAGTCCAGAAGGGCCAAAATGGAAGGTAACTTCCTGCCTCACAGCCCGAGGATTTTCCGTTGCTCTGTCATCCTAGCATGAGCTTCATAATAAGGCTGGTTTTCATTTTCTCCCTCTCGTTCTCTCTCTCGTTCTCCCTCTCCCTCTTCCTTTCCCTCTTTCCCTCCCTCTCCCTCTCATTTCATCTCCCTCTCCTTCTTTTGCTCTCCCCTCTCCCTTTCCCGCTCCCCTCCCTCCCCTCTTCCTCCCCTCTCCTTCTCTCTCTCTCTCCCCTGCTCTTCTCCTTGGTAGTTCAGGGAACCTGTTGGACAGTGTCCTGGGACAGAAAATGGCTCCTATTCTCACACATTTTTGCGAACATGAATGCTACTGCCAGGGCCTCCTGCAGATCCTGTACTGCACTTCCCCTGCCAGCATTTTTGCTCCCTGCCACCCCTGCGCCCGTGAAGAGTGCCAATGAGTCTCCCTGTGACTGGCTTAGGTCATCCTCCCTTCCCTGTGCTCATCTTTTTGAAGGATGAAACCCTGAGAACAAGATGGCTGAAGATGGTCCTCTTTCTGCCTGCCAGAGCCATGCTGGCCTGGGAAGCTCAGCTGGGAGAACAAGCCCCATGGAGCAGCATGCAGCAGAAGCCGGCCACGAGCACAGGGACAACCCAACGTTCACTCTACATACCTGTGTTTAACTCTCCTTGGGACTAGAAGGGACATATGAAGTATACACAAAATATATAAATGAATCTGAGGTAGCAAGTCCCACTAGCATAGACCATCTGTAGACAGTGAGTGCTGTGGGGACTCTGAGGAGAAACAGCAGGGGGTGGATGCTCTTGAGAGGATTTTAATGCCAGAAGTGGAACTCCAAGAGGAGGCAGCACTTAGGACCTCTGGAGCAACTAGGCCCCACTCTTCCTCTGCCTTCCCAGTGGGCTTTGCGTCTGTGGTTTGCCTGGCAGCCTGTAGGGTGTGGAGCCTCTGCTTCTGGGCCTGGGAGACCAACGTCCCTTCTGCTCTTATGGCAAAACATTCCAGGTGCCCTCGCTGACAGCACCTCTGACTCACTGACCTCCAAGCCGTGGTGTAGCATGGAGGCGCCCCAGGGCCTTCCAGTCTTTCCCCTGCTTTCCCTCCCACAGCCACTTGTGTTGCCCACTAGCAGGGAGCATGCGCTTTTCTACCTGAACTCACCTGCATGCTGTTCCACATCCCAGCGCTCCAAGGTGCTGCTGGCTGGGACTCTCACCCTACTGGCCTGTGGCGGTATGGTCAGCTCACCTCCCTGCCTCCACCTCCACTCTGACAAATGGGTACATAGCCTTAGCCACATGGTGGGGTCATCATGGGATTTAATGAATGAAATCCATGTGCTGCGCTTAGGAAGAAGCTGGGAACATAAACAGTAGCGGCTATTCTATTATTATTGACTTCAATTTTACATTCCTAGCAGGCTAAAAAGTTTGAGCTTGACTAGAGATACCTGGGTATTTTAATTGGTTAATTTATGCAATAGCTGTGATAATTCAGGTGCTGGGCAGGTCAGAAGGTAAAGGCTACAGAGAGAAAATAAGAGACATTATAGCAGCTCAAGCTTGTAAAAAAAAAAAAAAAAATTGGCCCAGGACTCAGTAATGAAGAGGCTTGGAAAAGTGTGTAAACAAACAAACATGTTTGAAGGGTTTGTAAAGCACTTTTTGGCATGACTAATGTGTTTACGGGGGAGATGTGTGTGTGTGTGTGTGTGTGTGTGCATCTGTATGTGCGTGTGTGTGCAAACATGGAGGAACCAACAGGAGTGGGCATTTTAAATTTTATTGCTTGTGTTTGGACATTTTTCTAGCTAAACTTTCCATTCTCCTTTTTCAGATAAGCTACATTCAATTCTGAAAATTCTACACCAAATCTTTTCTGTAGTACACGATCAAAGCAAGTGCCCCTTTGTGCCTGGGTACTTGGATTACTGTGCAAGTTTAATTTCCAGGGAAGAAACGTGAACTTTTGAAGCTGAAAAAGCTTTGTTTTTATCCTGTATCCTCCTTGTAAGATCACAAGTGTGTTGTGTTCAAGCAAATATAATTACGCCGGGAAATCAAATTAAAGTATAGAAGATACTGTGAGCCCTAAGACTTTCTCCTCTATTCAGGTCAGGCAGAAAACATGTGCCATTGATGAGGGCAGGGATGAGATTATCCTGCACCAGCCTCCTTCCTAGGACTAGTTTCCTCTGAAAACTGTAGAAGAGATGTGAGAAATGTGATGCTTGTGTTGGGACAGCTTTCCATAAAGGACTTGAAAATAGTAAAGTTAAATAATATTTGAATCCATTGATGACAAGAGTCCCGAGATGTGATAGTTCTTGGATAAGATGTGCTGGTTTCATATGCACAGTTCTTTTAAGCAGGCTTTATGCCCAAAGCAGGTTGCAGCTTTGTTTCTTGCTATGCTTCTGTACACCTGCCTACCCTTGCTTCCTGTGCTTTGTACTGCTCTGGAGCTGGTCGCTGCGCCCCCAGGGACGTGCTGGTGACGCATTTCTCTCAGTACACATATGGAGATGCAAGCAGAAAAGAGGTAGAAACAGTGTGGCAGCTGCCCTAAACTGACTCTGGGTCTCAGGGTCCTAGCGGGCTCCTCTTCTGCCTTCCTGCTGAGTGCGAGGGGGTCTGATAGACAGAGGAACCTTAGACACTGGGCTGCTAAAAATGATCCAGGCTCAGTGCCCCAACTCCATCTTTCATATATTCTCACTTTGATTGGGAAAGGGCATGGCCAAGGGAAGGTATCTTGCCAGTAGAAGAAAATAACCCCAGAAAAAACTGTTCTAGCCTCAAGAGATTCTGGCCTCGTTTTGGTAGCTGAGACCAGCTGAAGGCAAAGGCCAGCCTGGGTGTGTCAAGGGCTGTGTGCTGAGGAAGCCTCTGGTTTTGTGGGAATCCTACCTGCAGTGTGATGGCACCAGTGTCAGCCTTGGAATCAGAGCCCCTCCTGAAAGGGACCCACAAGAGCTCCCCTCTGTCTCTCCCTCTGCACTATGGAGCCTGCAGTGCCCAGAAGTTCCCAGGCAGACACGGGATCCACCAGCACTCAGCTTAAGTGTTTCCTGCCTCAAGGACCATGCTCAATAGATGCCTGTTGCTTAAGCTGCCAGTCTACGATGGTTCTTTGCAGCAATCTGAACTAAGACAATCTGTTAGGGTGGGCAGAAGGTGCTCCTGGAGATCCTCACTGAGATTCCTAAGCCTAGAGAAGAAGAAGAAGCAGGAAGCAACCGTCATCATCCCAAGGATTCCTGATAATCTCCAGGCCTGCTTTGAGAGCACCTTCCTGATGCAGCGGCATGCATCAAAGCCCAGAAAGTTTACTGGTTGTCTTAGGCTTTGCACAAGTTGTAGAATGCTGTTAATTTTTTAAAAGTAATACAGGTACACTGTTGAAAGCTTGAAAACAATTATCTCTCATCTGACCTTTACCAGAAAAGTTTTATTAACCTTGTGGTTTTCCATTTTCTGTTATTTTCATGCACACACATATTTATGCATGCAGTATTTAAATTTCTTTTTTTTAAATATATTGAGATCTGCAGGGTCTCATTACACAGATCCAACTCAGTGATCCTCCTGTGTTCAGCCTCGCAAGCCCTGGGATTACACGTGCTGGCCACCATTCCCAGTCTCTGCATGCTTTGGGGGGCTGCCAGCAGGGCCTGTGAGGGAGACTGAATCCCAGTTTAAAAATGGTTCTGTACTTAATTTTACCTATATGGTGATTATAATGTAATGATATAAATTATTCCAAAATATGATTTCAGGACAACATGACTGTGTCTTAATATATTTAACTGTTTCTTACACCAGGTATGGCAGCACACATCTCTAATCCCAGCACTCTGGAGGCTGAGGTAAGAGGGCGATTGTGAGTTCGAGACCAGCCTGGGCTACAGAGTGAGTTCAAGGCCAGCTTGAACTGCATAGCAAATGCTTGTCTCAAAAAAGACAAAAAACCATTTTTTCTGTCATTGGGTATTTATGTTATTTCATCTATTATCATTATCATTAATGCTTTGCCACGCAGATCTAGCTTCAAATTTGATTATTTTCTTTAACATATTCCCCAAGCGTCAGGATTGGTGGACAAAGTATACATTATGGAGATTATGCAGATAACATTTCAAATTTCCCTGCAGAGTGTGTGGATTTGCCTGCATCCCACAATTGATAACTCTCATGTACATCATTTAAAAATCTTTGCCAATTGGCTAAACCAAAAGGCAACTTTCCTATGGCAATGTTCAACCTTTTAAATATTCATGAAGTTAAACATGTTTTGTGCAGGATGGAGATATTTATTTGGCTGCAACAGAGAACTTCCAGTATCTTGTGTCAATTTTTGCATCACGAGAAAGGGAATGAGGAGGGCGGGACTATTTTGCCCTAGTATCTTCCTTTGGTCCCACCTTCGACCACAGACCCGATCGCCCATTGTCACCTTCCCATTATTTCCTTTCCAAAACATAAACCAGCTTCTGCCTTTTTCCTCCTCCTGGTGGGGAACCCGAGCACGTTCACAGCTCCACTCTCTCCACTGACAATAGCCTCCCGACCTCTCCCCTGCTTCCTCTCCTTCCTTCCTGTGTGTGCGCTCCTCAAAGGGCAGCAGAGCGACTTTTGAGAGTGACTGATACATCCTTCAAACTGAGCTTGCCAATGGCCTCTTGATCTCTACTCACTTTCTACCTCATCCAGCATGACCTCTTGCCTCCCTGGGTCTTTCCAACAGGCCAACCTGTACCCAGCCTCAGTGCACTGTCTCCTCCACCTGGAAGCTCTTCCAAGACTTTGCACGGGACCCTAGAGAGGCCTTTGCCCTCTGTCCCACCCGGCCCTGTACAGCCTGGCCCAGTTCCTTCTGCAACAGCCCAACCTGCTTTCTTCATAGCATGTGGCAAGTGAAAATTACATATGCAAATAAATGTGTTTTTAAGATTATTTCTGTGTTTCTGGTTTCTCCTTTCTTTAGCACATCATTGTGAGGGAAGAAACTTTATGTTTTATGTTCTAAAACATAGGGCACTGTTTGACCTGTAAGAAGCCTCCAGTAAATATTTGTAAATAAATGAATGAACTAATATCTGGAAGACTAAAGATACAGTGTTGGACACATACCAAGCGTTCAATAAGTGACACCAATTGTTACACAGTCAAACCATTAAATATTCATTGTTGGAGAAAGCCTGAAATCTTGCTGTTTGTCTTTTGATCTTTCCTGCCCACCCCCTTTTGCTGCCCACCCCCTTTCCTCAAATATAAAAAAAAAATCCTGGCAAAAATAGCATCTCGGGGTGTATTTAAATACATGGTTTATTACAGGCACAACTCTGTCTGCAACCATGAGCTCTCATCTTTAATTGGATGAAACTTGTGAACTGAAAGTAGCCCTTAACGGCTTTGCCTGGCCACATGAAACACGGCTAATTGCCCCCACGACAAGCTAACAGAGAGTTCTTGCCTTCCATGGGTTTTGAACTTTTATTTCACAGGAAATCTAATTTTATCATCAATAGTTCTCGGTGCCTTGGAATAGCTTTATGCTAAACACTAGTCATATAATGTAAATGATACATTAGGGTGTGTTTGAATTCTTAATAAAGACCGGCTGCAGATAAAATGCAGGGCAAAATAAATTATGTTAACAAATGAGTAGTGTGGCAGGGCTCTTTCGTTTATGGTTTTAAAAATGGAACAGCCGTGGATAAGGCAGCTCGCAGGTCTTACCTCCCTGGCAACCCCCACCCCCAGGCCTGTATGCAAGTGCCGTGGAGTCCCGTGCGTGTCTTTTGTTCCCTAGGAAGGGTGCAGCTGTTCAGAAGCTGGCCGGTAGGTGGGCTGTGACCAGAAGCAGTGTTTATGCGCCAGTGACTCAGTGGGAGGCAGAAGGGCCCTCTTAAGGAAAGCTTGCGGGTTTCCCAAGAGCCCTCCTTGGCAGTTCCTTTCTTTTTTTTTTTCCATTTATTTTTATTTTATTAAAATACAAATGTCAATCAGACAGTTTCAAGACACCTTAACCATACAGAGTCGATGAATTAATACATTGCAAACTGTTTTCATAACGTTTTGGTATTGTACAAGGTGCATACATGAAATTATATTTACAGGTTTTTTTATAGCTGAATTATATCAAAGATTCAA
>PVKA01023074.1:0-36125 GCA_004027165.1 Ctenomys sociabilis | reverse complement strand
TAAATAATTATTGAATTTTTGATATAATTCAGCTATAAAAAACCTGTAAATATAATATCATGTATGCACCTTGTACAATACCAAAATGTTATGAAAACAGTTTGCAATGTATTAATTCATCGACTCTGTATGGTTAAGGTGTTTTGAAACTGTCTGATTGACATTTGTATTTTAATAAAATAAAAATAAATGGAAAAAAAAAGAAGCAAAGGTTTTCCCATGTGTGTGGTAATTGATTGTTGTTAATCTCATGATGTATTAAATTTATCCATCATTCTAGATATGTAGGTCTTCCAAAATGTAAAACACATGTTTCTCACTGTTGTAAGACTTTGTCTCAGAATCAGACTCCTGCCTTTAATAATAATAAAAAATCTGTGATGTATATCCTGTTAAAGGGCAACTATTAGGTGAAAGTTTCTTATGTATTATATAAAGATGATTGGTTGAAAGGGTTATATTATATCAAAATGAAAAGCTAAGTATGTCACAAGAATTATCATGCTGCAATGCTTTGTGTAATTTTGCTTTCTAAATTCTTGTCTAAGAATACTTAACTGTAGTCTGTTAATATTCTAAAGAGTGGTAAACATTAGAATATCCAAGGCTGTTAAAAAGTAATGGTGCCATTCTATGTCTAAAGTGTTTGTTATTTAGATGGACAGTAATGTTGTTTACTGCCTACATTACAGAGTAATGTCATTAAGATTTTCTTCTGGGTGTTTGACAACTGAGGCTTAGAGACAAAAAGTTAGAGAGATAGATGAACTAAGAGGCTAGCCAATATTTTGGCCCAAGATCAATGAAGACTCAGGACATAAGAGAAGCTTTGCTGTGACATCCTATAACTCAAGTGATTTCCTGATTTTCTTCTTTTTTGTTTATTTAGTACAGGGACTACAGGGTCTCAATATACAGATCAGACTTGTAGTGATTCTCCTGTTTTCAGCCTCCCAAGTGCTAGGATTACAGGCAAGCACCACCATGGTCAGTCTCATTCCATCTCAGCAAGACCCGGGGTCAGGGCTGGCACAGACACTGAGGAATGAACACCAGTCCCTGAACTTGCCTAAGCAGGTGCTTTAGTCCTCTGAGCTATCTGGCTGGCCTGAGTTCCTAATATTAGAATCAAGATTATGGGACCTCAGAAGAAAGCGATCAATGATGTATAGCACACCTAAGGAGAAGCACCTGGAGAGAAAAAAAAAAAAAAAATCTCTCAAGTTTTCACAGAAAGCAACTTGGTCAAGTGATGGTTACAACTCATCCAGATGGCTGACACCAACAGAAGAACCAAGAGGTATTGTATTTGGTTTCCAGGTAAATTCAAAACCAGCAGGAGATTTAACTTAGTCTTAACCATCTAGCAAAAAGTGTAACCACAAGATACAAGAAGTAGTAACACAATGAGTAGACTAGCTATAAAAGGTTCAAATGATTAAAACTTGACAATTGCTAACTGTGTTGGTAACCCACTGCTATTGTAGAGTACTGGCCTGTATAGTGTTAAATTGCTGAATACAGGTACCAAAAATATTTAGACTGGCATCAAGAATAAAAAGGTCTTGTAAAGAGTTCTCTAAACCCAACTTGTCCAATTGCAACAGAAGACCCATCATTAACACAACAAAATAAAAATATGTGATTAGTGTGACAGTCTGCAGTCGACTCTACAGTGTTTAGAAAATTACCTCTATATATTACTCTAATGATTCATGTATGATTTACTTCACTTTCTTTAAAATTTTATATTTTTTATTTTTTTCACTAGAGTTCTGATTGTGCTTTCATAATGAACTGTAATGAGTTTTTTGTATTATTTATTGCTATGATCTATATTACATTTCAGTTTTGATTTGATTTAAAATGCATATTCTAAAACTTTGTGTTGAATATAGTAGAGTTGCCACATATAGACTCACTTCTACTTTCCTGTGACTGTGAAAAGACTATATTGATATATAAAAAAAGTCAGAAGGAAACTGAAATAAAGTAATCAGTAAGGAATTTTAACTAACAGTGTTTAGACAGAATATCATGTCTGCATTCTGTGCTATGAATGACTACTACAAAGACAACAATATGCAATGTATTAATTGTTATAACTCTCCTAACAACCTGTTTTGAAGCTGTCTCATTGCAATTTTTCTCCTCGATAAAATTAATAGAAAAATGAAAAAGAAGAAATTTATATGTTTTGTAGAAGAAATGTGAATTAAAGTAAGATTGCAGATACAGTTGATTGTTGGGGAGCAGAGTCAAAGCAGAACTGAGAGCAAATCTTTGGAGCAGAATGTTAATCATAAGTGTGAGTCAGGAGTAAGAAAAAGAACACAAAGTAGACATCAGCAGGTTTTTTTGTGTGAGAATTAAATCATTTAGTTTCCACATCTTTTGTTTCTCCACTTTCACTGTATTCCCATATCCTTGTCACCTGCTACCTAATAGAACAATTTTTGTCCTTACATGCAATACCTGAGAATTCTTCATTAATACTTTCTAATATGGAATTAATTAATCTGGAGAAAAGTCTTCATTCTTCAATTCCTGAAGTGCCTTGTCTAACACTAGGCATAAAGCCTAAGAACCTTAGGATGCCTTTCATTGTAAAGGCCTTCCAGTGACTGAATTCTATGAACACTACATCAGGGATGAAATTAATAATAATATGTTGTTTCGTTGATTTCATTAAGAATCACCAGAGAAGAAAAATATAATTAACTGAGAACAAAAAGACCAGAACAAAAAGAAGAAATAATTCCAAAGGGAAAACTAATTATTCAAGAAGTAACTAAGTATAAGTAGAAAAGTAGCCAGAAATAAGTTATAGCTAGGAAATTGACTGAGAGAGAAAGCTAAGGCTGTGGTCTAGATTTCCTAATTTTTCAGTTCCAAGACATCCTAAAAATGGTATATCATGCCCCTTTGTAAATCTCCCCCCCCCTTTTTTTAACCTACTTAAAGCCTTTTCACTATACATGTATACAGCATGGACATGAATCTCAGATTAAATTATGAGTCTGAAGACCCAATTAGGCCTCATTTGCATTGTGGTTTTCACACTTCTAATGGACTTTGGACACCATGTTGGTTCTGACTAAGCTAGTAAAAGTTGAAAACATCCCCTCTATGTGAGAGTGGAGTCTCATAGATGTTTAAAAAAAGACCTGTCAGTCTAGGTCCTCAGCACTTCCTCAAATTCTAAAGCCTCAATAGCAATCCTTTTCCAAGCCTTGGGATTGGGCCCAGACACCTTGAAATTCTCAGAAGTTTTCTTTGCTCTACTTAGATTGCCTTACTAATTGATCAGTAAAATGCTTTACTGCTTTGCCTCTGAGTTTTGTTGTGGATTTCCTTCAAGATCTTCTCAAGGAGGATCTAAGACCCCAGACTACTTCACAGTACAGAACAGTTCCCTGGCCAGGACAACTCTGGAGGTATTTTGGTCACAAAAATGTATGAAAAAATTGGAAGCAGAGTCATTAATAAAATCTTTAGGAAAACCAATTAGTGAATGACAAAACCAATTTAACTTGATAATGTAAAGATGAATAGACAACTTTAGAATATACAATGTCAAAGTATTGGAATGTATTTCATAGTTTCTAAAAAAAATGTGAAGAAAAATCAAACCTTCGGATTTATTTATTTATTATTTGCGGTACTGAGGATTGAACTCAGAACTCTGTGCTTGTCAGGCAAGCACTTATTTTACTGAACTATTTCCCCAGGCCCAAGTTGGTGCCTCAGACCATGTTAAGGGCAGATCTGGTAAGGCAGGTGGAGCTGGGGATCAAACTGCCGTCGGTACCCTGCACCTGACTGTGTTTGCATGAGCAGGTGCTTAAACAGCTAAGCTAACCAGCAGGCCCTCGAACCTTCATATTTAGTGTAAAGGTTGATGAAAAAATATTCAAATATGGATGCATTCTCCAGATATTTACTAACACTAGAAGTATTCTACTGATGTTTACTAATTCCAGAAATAAATAATACTTACATTCTCTATAAAGACAAATTTGATTAACTTCAGAGATATAATGGGACTATACTTTCTGCTGTGATTTGTACAATTTCCCTTCTCTGAAGGAAGGAGAAATAAATTTCTAAACTTTGACAATATGATTGAAGTTTTCGATAAATGCAAGAATAGTGTAATTACTGTCTTTATAAGAAAGAAGCCAGTCTTCCCACCAGAGTTTCCTGAGTCCAGCAACCTATGCACATACTGAAGACTGCCAGGAAGACCTGATAAGCTACCCCCTCCCGCAAACCCACTACTGGAGTTTGCTGATTCTGGATCTGCCCCTAGCCCTGAAGAGTGGGGAAGACTCAGCAGCCTATTCCCATTCCCCAGAGTCTTCCTTCAGGAGTTTGCTGAGTCTATCCACCCCTATTGCCCTGAAGTCTGCAACAGAGACCTGGTAGGGTAGCACCTACCATCCCAGCTTTCCTGCTGGAGTTTGCTGATACCCACTGGCACGTTTCACCCTGAAGACTAAAGCCCCAGCCCCATCCCCAACCTTCCAGCTAGAATGTTCTGAGTTGGCTGCCCTTCTTCACCCTGAAGACCACCCAGAAGTCCTTACTACCGCAGTAGTCTTGTGTAGTACTTTTCTATGCCATTCTGCTATTAAGAACACCTTGCACATCTTCAGCCTACACTCATCATTATTGGATCTTTCTTGAACTATGACTTTCCTGTCTCTCCTTAATGGGGTAGAAACCACACTGAACCCCACATGGAAGGAGCTTTGGCAAGCCTACCCTTCCCTCGTACACTTTGGAGAGCTTTGCAAACCTTCACCCCACCCTTCTGCCATCATTACAAAAATGACAAAAGGAAGGAATAAAAGGCAATCTCAGACCTCCAGCCCACACACTAAACAAGTCCAGGACAGAATAACTTGGAAGTCAGGCACATGAGATTTCTGAGATGATAGCAACTGAGATAAAGAAACACCTCCATTGGAATATGGGCAAAATCAGATCAGATGCAATCTCTCAGATGAAAAAGAAAATAACAGCAATCATGAAGATTTGCTTGATAAATCTAAAGAAGACACAGACAAAAAAATAGAAGGGAAAGGAAAATGATGGAAACATCAAATAAACAACATAGGAAGGAACTAGAATTCATGAAACAGATTTAAACTGATATCTAGGATATTAAGAATTCCACTGAAAGCTGGCAGAATTGCTTGAATGAAATAAGATAGAATTTCCAACCTTGAAGCTAGCATTGAAGCTAGTGAACATGAAAGAAAACACCTAAAAATAACAAGAAACCATGAAATAACACAACTGAAAGATGATACAAAGAAAAATAATGTGAGACTGATAGGTATCAACAAAACAGTTGAAGATAGTGAAAAAGACATAAAGAGTAGTTGCAGAAGTGGTAGCAGAACATTTCCTGAGCATGTGAAAATATCTGATACATGATAACCAAAGCTTACAGAACTCAAGCTAGCCATAATCAAAAGAAATCTTTACACAAACACATATGTGTTAGTTGATACATTGTGTCACCTTGGCTGAATCAGCTGGGGAAGTTCTCTGCAGGTGGGCAGGGCCCAGGAACTGAGGAAGGCTTCCTGCCGCCCTGTGCCCTGCGCCACTTCCATGGAGAAGTCTCACTCTTCAGAGGAGCTTGACCTCTACAGCCACACTACTTTGGAGGAGCTCCAGTGTTTGCCATGGAGCTCTGGTCCTCCCAGTCAGCATAGAAGGAAGAAAGAGGCTTGATGGATGCCACAGCTGCTGCTCCTCCTCTGTTCTTCATTGTTTTCTGATGCCTGAACTGCTGTTGTTTGCCTTGAAGCAAATATGGACTGAACCCTCCAGTAACTGTGAGGTAAATAAACCTTCATTTTCGGTGGCCATTATTTATCCCAGCAATGAGTAAAAAGTAACTAAGACAACAGAATAACAAACTTACCAGAAATTGAGCGAAAGAGTAGATTGTTAAAAGCAGTTAGAGAAAAGAAACAGATCACCTATAGTAGAAAGCCCATCAGAATCATGGCAGATTTCTCAACACAGACCATCAAATCAAGAAGGCTTGGAGTGAGATATTTCAAGTCATGAAATAAAACAAATTTCAACCCAGACTGATGTATTATGCAAAGCTATCTATCAAATTTAATAGATTAGATACTTCCAAGTCAAAGAAGAACTGAAGAAATTCATTATAACCAAATCAACCTTAAGTACTGACTGATATTTTAGAAAGAGACAAAGACAATCACAACTTCAACAACAGAATAGATTAACCAAGTAGAGAAAGCAAGTAGGAAAAAACGAAAAGTAGGCATCCCGTATTAGGAAGACAATATGACAAAGATAAGCCAATATCCATTTGCTATCACTATCAATGTACTTGGCCTCAATTAATCAATCAAAAGAAGCAGACTAGAAAAGTGGATAAAGAAATAAAATCCAACAATATGCTCCATACAAGAAACACATTTATCTCAGAAACAAATTAATAGATTAAATGTCAAATGATGGAAAATAGTACTCTATGCCAAAGGAACCCAGAAAAAAGCAAGGGTAGCTATTGTTATCATTGAAAATGTGAACTTCAAATCAAATGTGATTAAAAGAGATAAAGAAGATCACTAGATACTTGTTAGGAGAAAACTGCAAAAGGAAGAGATATCAATTATTTATACATCAAATATAATTTATATATATATATTTGTTGGCGCATCCAACTATATAAGACAAATATTGTAAAAGACATGAAAGAATCTAATGAGTCATAATATAATTGTACTAGCGGACTTTAGCACCTCACTGATACAAAGAGATAGATCATCCATGCTAAAAATGAGCAAATAAATAATAGAACAAAACTGATCTTGTGAAGAAATGGACTTAGTCGAATTTTACAGAGCATTCTACCCAAGAGCATCAGTATACACATTTTTTTTCAGATGCATATGTGACATTCTCCAAAATAGATAAAGTGCTAACACTTAAAAGATGCTTAAGGACATGCAAATGAATCAAAATTATCCCATGCATATTATCTGAGCATAATGCAATGAAACTAGAAATAACTGTAAAAGATACAGCAAAAATTCCTAAACAATAAATCAATCAATGGTTCATGGACAAAATTAAAAAAGAAGTAAAACAATATTTAAAATTTAACAAAAATTCATATGCACCTACTATAACTTGTGGAATAGAATGAAAGCTGTTTTAGGAAAGAAATTTATAGCAATAAATTCTCACTTAAAAAATAGCAGCCCAAATAAACAATCTTCAGTTACACTTCAAAGTCCCATAAAAATTTATAGCAATAAACTCTCATATTAAAAAAAATAGGAGCTGATCTTAGATTACACCTCAAAGTCCCATGAAAAGAAGAGCAAGTCATGTGAAAATCCCAAAGAAGGCTGGAGACTAAAAAAAAGAAAAAAAAAATTCAAAGAATTAATGAATCAAAGAGTTGGTTCTTTGAAAGAATAAATAATATTGATTCCAGGGCCCCGCCCCCAAGCCCTCCAAGTGAGTGGAATTTTCCTGACTCTCCATATCCCAGTTCAGTGAGTGTGTGGTGAGTTTGAGGTAGAGCCTTTGGCTTCTTCCTGTGCATGCAGCGTTATACGGAGCCCCAGCCCCCAAGCCCACCAAGCGAGCCACCAGCCTGAGACATACAGGACTGATTCACCAGACAACTCCCCAGAGCCATTGCCACCAAGCCCGCCAAGCAAGTGGGAATATTCCTGACTCTTAGCATCCGGGTCCGGAGAGCATGTGGTGAATCTGAGCGAAAGCCTTTGGCTTCTTCCCGTGAGAGCTCTGTGCCATCCAGAGCCTCATGCCCTAATACATCCTAGCCAGAGACCTGCTTGAGACACCCAAGACAGGCCTGCCTGGCAACTCCCCAGAGCCCCTGACCCCAAGCCCGCCATGGAAGCGAGAACTTCTGTGACTCTCCCTGCACTCAGTCCATGCCTGCATTGCCTGGTGGGTGTGATGGGGAGCTTCTGCGCTCCCCAATGCTCCCTGGACCAGAGACACAACAGAGGGAAACCACGGACTCACAGTTGTACCAGAAGAGCAGCAGCAAAAAGGAATTGAACACAACAGCTAGATCCAGGCCAGGCCAGGCCAGTCTCAATAGACTGGCACCCGAATCTCATTACGCACTAAAATTATAACTGCAACAAAGTTATACACCAAAAGCCAGGGGTCAGTGATATACAAAATGACAAAGACAAGGAGAAAATGCAGTCTCAGAGCTTGAGTCCAATAAGTGTAGAGGACACTAGCTCAACTCAAAGGAATTAATTAACAGAGACAGAAGCAAAGGAACAACAGCAGAAAGATATAGAGGAACTCAGACCAGAATTAATACCTGTAATAAAAATATTTGAAATCATAGCATCTAAAGTAATGTATCAAATCCAGAAACATATGGGGGAAACCCAATGTTCAGCTGGAACAAGTGCAGAGAACACTATTCCAGCTAAAACATATGAATCAACAGCGTCGGGAGCAAAGAAACGACAGTAGAAAAGTAAAGAGGAACTCAAAGCATAAATAATTTCTGAAATAAGAAAAGAATTATTTGAAATCATAGCATCTGAAGAAGAGAATCAATTACAGAAATATATAGAGGAAACCCAATTTGGAAGAAATTCTGCAGAAAAAGAATAGCTACCTCTAAAGAAGATAGGGATAAAAAAAATAGAGGAGATCAGAAATATGACGGAATCCTGGAATGAGCAATACAGAAAAGAAATA
Source organism: Ctenomys sociabilis (assembly GCA_004027165.1). Lineage (NCBI taxonomy): Eukaryota > Metazoa > Chordata > Mammalia > Rodentia > Ctenomyidae > Ctenomys > Ctenomys sociabilis. The sequence goes on along the minus strand of PVKA01023074.1, from coordinate 27,362 downwards.
GAATCCCTGAAGCAGAGACAAAAAGACATAGAAGAACTAAAAATATCAATCATGAGACTACAAAATAATTTGAGTGAAAGTGAAGACAGAGTTTCAGTTCTTGAGGATGCTGGTGCAGCTAGTGAAAAGATGAGAAAGGATCTCTTAAAAACAACGAGGATGCATGAAAAAATAATCCATCAACTGCAACACAATGCCAGGATGGACAATGTGAGATTACTTGGCATCAATGAGAATGAAGGAGTCAATACAAATGATATAAAAAGAATATGGGCAGAAGTAATTGCAGAAAACTTCCCAAATATGAGGAAACAATCCAACATTCAGGTAACCGAAGCATACAGAACACCAAATAACTTCAACCCAAGTAAGAACACACTGAGACATATAATAGTCAAGATCCCAGAAATCCAACACAAAAATAATATACTGAAAGCTTCTAGAGAGAAGAAGCAGATGATATTCAAAGAAAAACCCATCAGAATTACAACCGACTTCTCTACGCAAACCATGAAGGCAAAGAGAACATGCAGCGAGTTCTTCAAGCCATGTACAAAAACAAATTCCAGCCCAGACTACTATACCCTGCAAAACTCTCTTTAAAGTTTGATGGAGAAGGGAAATACTTCCATGACAAAGAACAGCTAAAGAATTTCATGATGACAAAGCCATCCCTATGGAGACTACTGAAGGATGATCTAGAGAGAGACCACAATGACTAGAACTCCATGAATGCAAACAAAACAGACCAAACAATTAAACACAGGATAAAACGGAGTAAACAACAGCAGGTAAATATCATGACAATCATAAGTCAACACATTTCAATTATAACCATCAATGTAAACGGGCTCAATTCACCTAAGAGAAACAAACTGGCACAGTGGATTATGTCCCATCCAGCAAGTCAGTCAACGTGGGTCACCTGGGAGAGGAGCGGGGAATGGAGGAGGGGACAAAGGACAGGAGACACAAGAAATGGAGACAAGACAGGATTCTGATCAAGTCTCATTTATTCAAGGAAGTGACATGGCTTTTATAGCAGGGGGAGAGGAAGTCAGTGTCACCGATGACGCGGGTGTACTAAGGCAATCTTATAGGCTAGAGGCACTCATGTGATCCGCTGGGGGAGTATGCGTCAGGAAGTCATGATGTGGCAGCTTTGGAGGAAGAGAAACTTATTTACATAAGAAAATGGAGGCTCCAGGGCTATCGTGTCCCCCACAGGTCCCCCTTTACATATATACAAACATATATGGAGCTCCAGTGGTGCAATTGGTTAGCGCGCGGTACTTATACCTTTACATATATACATATATAGTATGGTTTCTGATTCCCTTGAGGGGGCAGTGCCTGTCTTAGGTTGAGGCATCTTCTATATGGATATGACTCAAACCTTACCTGTTATGGGAAGGCAGGGCAGCAAATGGCCCAGCTCCTGTCTTAGGTGGCAGTCGGTGTCTCATATATGCCTTTCATTACCTGTCTCTGGCTAGCCTGACCATCTTACCAAGGGTGGGAGAACTAGGAGGTTTCCAGACCCAGATCGTCATAAGCAGGGTGGACTGCAAAAGAGCACTCCCTGTCAGCCATCTCAAGCCTATGGTAATGGACCTGAATAGGTTTCATTAAAGCTGAGTCCAACTGCTGCTGAATTCAAGTCATTAATCTATTGAAAATACATGGACCAATTGAAACCAAAAGTAGGAGAGTAATCAGGGGTCCCAAGATTGGAAGAATATGTGGTAGGAACCCTTTCCAAGCTTCCCAAAATGGACTATTGCTCAACTGCTGTTTTCATCTAAGTAAATCCTCCTGCAGTTTCTTAATCCTGTCATGGACAGTGCCAGAATTATTTGTATAAAAGCACCATTTTTCTTGAAGCACGAGGCAGATTCCCCCTTTGTCGGCTGTAAGGAGATCAAGCCCTCGCCTATTTTGGAGGACCACCTCTGTCAATGAGTCAACTTGGTCTGTAGGTGCTGGATGGAATGAGATAAAGACTGAACATCGTTAATCAGCTGATTGGATAGTTTGGTATAGGAGTGCATTTTACCCCTAATCCTGTCCCTTTCATACCTATTGCTCCAGTGATGCCCATACCCACCAGAAGTGGAATTAATTGTACCGCCTGCTTGGAGCGGTCTAGCACATATTCAAAGCTGGGAATTGGCATTGGTTCATCCCCAGGAACGATGTCAATATCCGGGAGCAAGGTAGCCATAGCGCAGAGACCAGGCCGATTCACAGGGAGGAAGGTGTATGCTAAGTTACCTCCACCTACGAATACCTGGCCAGGAGGGAAGCAAAGGAAGGAGGATATATTAAGAAGGTTATTACAAGTGCCACAAGTGATGAAGCCAAAGTCAAAGGACTTCTTATGACCCAGACCCTGGACACAAGTGAAATTAGCTAGTGTTGTAGGTTGGACTCTAAAAGTTTTGGCAAAAGAACAATTATTAAATGTTTACCTGTACAGAAGGGATTGCCTGAGGCATAGCAGGGCCTAGTATCAAGCATAGCCAACAGTTTTGGGCTAACTAGGGGTTGGAAATGTCAAGTGCTCAATGGGTAGCTGCAAGAATATCTAAAGTTTGAGTATCTCTATCAATTCCACGCGATTTGGGGAGGGCTAAGGGATGATAATGGATTCTAGGGACTATTCATTCCTAAATTTCCTGTAATCTTTTTTCCACAAAGTGTTCCCTGAGAGAGACTTGAGGCCCTCCCCCATTGGAAACATGAATGGGCACATGTCGGCTCCAGCAGACTGGTTTTTCAATGGTACCTTTACAAGAGGCTTAGGCGTACTTTTGATTGCCTAAAACTTTGGGAGTGTTAGACCAGTCTCCTCCAAAACTACCACTCTTAGACATGAGTAATGTGGCTGTAAAATATGTCTTATTGTTCATTCTCACACATTCCTGGGCAGAGTTGTAGCAAGAGGAGTGCATCTCTTGGTAATAAGCATTGCATTCCTCTGGGCATGTACTTAATCTGCCATCAATAGAGGGTGTGATTCCTGGTTTCCTTTGACATTTCCAACTTAATTTATGACCACCTGTGGCCATGTTACATGTGGTGCTGTGTTGGGTGATCAAATACTCCATCTTATCTCCACAATCAATCTGCTGAGTAACGTGGCCATTTCTAGACCCATAGCCTCCTTTGCAGTCACAAGGATTACCATATAGTGAGAAGAGAAGCTCCTCTTTGGATATTGGTGCCTCAAAGCCTCTCTTAATAGTCCAGGGTAAAGTTGTCAGGAATCTTATTGTCAGTATCCAGCGCATGACCTGAAAACAAACACAGAAGGGTATTCTCAGGGCAAGCTGATATCCCTGGAATCATTTATAGAATCATCATCTATTTTGGGGACCTGGTCAATTTGTTTAACTAGTCTTTCTGGCAGCCATCTGGCAGATTTCATTTCCTTAGAATATATGCATACCGATCCACGGCCCCAAATAAGGAATGGATCTGGGCCATGCCATGAATTAGTCAAAGGCTCCCTCCATAAGACTGTGGCAAATTGTTTTTGAGTTTCGGAGTGCCCAAAACGGGTGGCTGCTGATTGTCCTTTGGCGTCCAGCGTTAAGACATTTAAAATGAATAAGGAATGTGCCAGAATATTTCTAGGTGATCCCTTTGTTGGGTACCAATCTCCTCCTTTTATTTTTCTATAGTAAGTTTTAATGTTTAGATAGCTCTTTCCACAATACCTTGACCTTGGGGATTATAAGGGATACCGGTAATGTGAACAATATTGAGTTTCTTATAGAATTGTGAAAAGGTGGAGCTAGTCTAGCCTGGGCCATTATCTGTTTTAATTTGTTGAGGACAGCCCAAAACAGCTAATGCTTGGAGCACATGGGCCATGACATGTTTAGTGGCCTCTCTGGTTTGAAGGGAGGCATATATAAATCCACTAAAGGTGTCTATGGTCACATGAATAAATTTAAGATTGCCAAAATCAGACAAATGAGTGACATCCATCTGCCAAAGGGTGGTATCAGTCCCCGTGGGTTCACTCCAAGATGAGGAACTGGAAGATCAACAGCACACGAAGAACAATTCTTAACAATTTGCCTGGCCTGTTGTTTTGTGATCTTATGAATTAACCATAGGGAGCAAGCATTCAAGTGATAAAGTTGAAGTGTTTGCATCGCCAAGGCGACAGCATCCTTACTGTGTGAGGAGGGAGCAAAAAAGAATAGAAGTCTTAGTAGCACCATTGGCTAACCTATTTCCTAAAGAGAGAGGCCATGAAAGGTCAGTGTGAGCCCGCAGGTGTCCTATATTAAATGGCTGAGTTCTTTGGTTAATCATTTGTTGTATTAGTGTAAACAGATGTCCAACCTTAGATGCCTGTTTTATTTGTCCTACAGTTTGAAGTAGGGGGATAGATTGGGCAATATATTCACTATCTGTGTAAATATTAAGGGAGCAATTTGGAAAAGCTGAAAAGGCCGCTCCAATGGCTATTAATTCAGTTATTTGAGCTGGTGGACTGTCCGTCTGAGATGTAATCATCTGATCTTGAAAAACACAAGCAGCTATTCCTGATGAGGAGCCATCAGTATAGACTGATAATGCATTTTCTAAAGATTTATAGGATATATTTTTAGGAAAGACAGAATCATGGTGATTTGCAAAATCAATTAAGTTCATCAGGGGGATGATGATTATCAACGTTTCCTGCATAGGGGGCCAAGGGCACAGGCCAACATTGCGTTGTTTTTAACACCCAATCAACTTTCTCTCTAGAGAAAGGCTGGATGATAAAATCAGGTTCCTTGCCAAAGTAACACCTTCCCTGCTTTCTACCTAAAATTGTAAGATTGGAGACAGCCTGATAATAAGGTTCAAGGACTTTTTGGTGTGGTCGATAAATGTATCCACATCATGGGGGGCGGTTTGCCAGAAAAGAACAGAAGGGGAAGACTTTGTTCTGAGAACCAGGATTCCCAAGGGCTTCTCGTAATTTATAAAGGTGATTATTTGTTCTCTGATGGCGTTTTCAACCAGGCCTTCCCTCTGGGGAAAGTTTACTGGGCGATGTTGGGTGAGCATCACCTCGTAGGATGTCATAGAAGGGTTTTATTTCTCCTTTGGGAAGTTTTAGGTGAGGCGTGAGCCAGTTAATACCTCCTAAAAGTCTTTGGAATACATTTAAACTAGTCAATTTATCCAACCTTAACTGTAGTCTTTTAGAGAAAACCAGGGACCCCTTCATCTTAAAGCCTAGATCAGTGTAGGGGTCCACGAGTTGAACCTTGTTGGGGCAATTTGTAGCCCTCTATTGCTTAAAGTTTGTTGTAGCTCTTGATAACATTATAGGGTAGTAGTTTAGTCCTTTCCAGCTATCAATATGTCATCCATGTAATGGACAATATACATCTCTGGCCAATGATCTCTCACATTCTGTATGATCGAGGCCACAAAGGACTGTCAAAAGGAGGGACTATTTTCCATTCCCTGAGGCAAAACACACCATTGAAATCTCTGCATGGGAGCCTTGAAACTGGCAGTGGGTAAACTAAAGGCAAAACGCTTCTGATGCTCGGGAAGGAATGTTGAAAAATCAATCTTTTAGGTCAATAACCACTTTAAAGTAATTAAGAGGTATGGCCACAGGCGAAGGGAGGCCTGGTTGCAGGGCCCCCATCACTACCATAGTTTTGTTTACTGACTTAAGGTCCTGCAAGAGTCGTCATCTGCCTGACCTTTTTCTAATCACAAAGATAGGTGTATTCCAAGGGGAATTACTGGAAACAACATACCCGACGTCGAGCTGTTCTTGCACCAGCAGCTGAGCAGCCATCTGTTTTTCAGTTGTAAGGGGCCATTGATCGACCCACATAGGATCATTTGAAAGCCGGGTGATTTTATCTGCATGAGCCACAGGAGAATCAACAGCCCCTACTAAAAAGAACCCAGGCCTGCCTTGTCATTTTTTGGTGTAACTTGTATTGGTACTGTGATTCCAGAGTTGGTCTTCCCCAAGCCTTGGCCTGGCAAATATCCCTTGTTTTGCATTTGTGCAGTGATAACAGAGTTAGGACTACCTATAATCATTCCTACCTGAGAGAGGAGATCTCTGCCCCAAAGGTTAGCTGGCAATCTAGCTATAACATAAGGCTGTATGGTGCCCTGGTTGCCTTCTTGATCTTTCCATTTCTTTTGGGATTTGAGCTCTGACCTATCCCCTGGAGGTGAGTCAGTGTGTCATGCAGAGACCACACCCTTGGCCAATCCTCTGCCCTGATGATAGTGACATCAGCACCCATATCTATTAGGCCAGAGAATTGCTTGCTGTCCAGGTAGAAGGTCATTAGAGGTTTTTTCAGTGAAATTATCTGAGCCCAAAAGACATTTGAGGACACAAAACACTGACTTCCCCTTGACTGAGCCATAACAGGGTTTATATTAGTAGGTAGTGGCAGGAGAAGCAACTGGGCAATCCTTTGGCCAGCAGAGACACCAGCGACACCTGACAAAGACGAAACCATGATCTTAATCTCACCCAAATAATCATTATCGATCACTCCCGGAATGACTTGAAGGCCCTGGGGTACCACACTACCACGTCTAATCAAAAGGCCAAAGGTATTCTTAGGCAATGGGCCAAAAACATCCATAGGGAGGACCTGAATTCCATCCTCAGTGGTCAACACTGTTTGGGTAGTGGCACTGAGGTCCAATCCTGCACTCCTGGGAGTGGCTCTGATGAAGTCTGAAATGTATTGTTGGCGGGAACAAAGCTGATTGCCCCATGATTTTGTCTGGATACAGAGGCCTGGGGCTGGCCCCTCTTCCCATTTCCCTGGTTCAGGGGAAGAATATTGCCATCTTTATCCCTTTTTGACTTGCATTCACTTGCCCAATGGTTGCCCCGCTTGCAACGTGGGCAAAGCCCCGGTTGTTTGGGTCCCTCTCACTGCTGCTCCTTTCCCCTATAATCTTTAGCCACGTGCCCAATTTTTCCACAATTAAAACACTTAACTTTGTTCTTCTCCCTCTGAGAGAGAAATTGCCTGACAATATATCCCTGCTGTACCACAGCCATGGCAAGACCCTGTTGATAGGCTGGTCCTATTTCTGCACAAAGGTGAATATAGCCAGAGAAATCAGACCCCTTTTTATGGAGGCATATTGTGGCCTGGCACACTGTACTCGCATTCTCAAAGGCCAGTTGTTTAATTAAGTCAGAATTGGATTCCATATTACCAAACAATCTTTCAGCTGCCTGAAGCAGTTGATGTGTGAAATCTGAAACGGGCTCCTCTGGACCTTGTTTAATATTGGTCAATGAAGCAGTAGCTTCGCCAAGGGAGGGTAATCTCTTTCATGCTCCAGCTGCAGCTAACTGAACCTGAGCAAACAGCCCTGCATCATATCGGGATTGGGCCTCAGTGGTAGAAAAATCCCCTGAGCCGGCCAACATGTCATAAGTCCAGCCATTTCCGGCCTCTGCATTTCTCTTTGCTATGGAATCATGATTCTCAAGGTATTTAGACTTCCAGAGCAAATAATCTCCACCAGATAAAGCGGCCTTGGCTAACATGTGCCAGTGTTTAGGGGTGAGCCATCCTTGGGTCATGGAATCCAGTACAGTGAGTGTATAAGAGGCCGTCGTGCCATACTGTGTGACAGCAGCCTTTAACTCTTTTAGCAGTTTTAGATCAAAAGGTGTGTGCGTTCTGATAGTCTGAGGCTGTTTCCCTTTGTTTCCTGCCCTTTGTGTTTCAGGTACAGGAAATGCCCAGCCAGCGGCCATCTGGATCTTAGGATTTGGCCGAGAAGAAGGGGGAAGTAAAATGGCAGATGCCTCGTGGTCAGCCCTCTTACTGCGAATTACTGCAAGCTCTTGGGCAAGGTCAAAACACTGTTTCTAATTGAATCTGTTTCTGGAGGTCTCTAATTTTATTTTTTAACCCCTTTAATCAAGTTAGAAAATGCTCCTTTTTCCTTTAAGTTCTGAGAGGGTGGAATATGTGGCGATTTTAGGCAGTATTTAGCAGCCTCATCACCCAGGGTTTTCCAATCTATGGCTTCCTCCTGAGCTGCCATTATTAAATGTCAGATTCTGAAGGGTAGACAAATCAGGGTACATGCTGGGAACCACAGGGGCAGTGAGTGGCTGGGAAGTAACAGCCTCTTTGTGAGGAGGAGCAAGAGTAGTTGACTCCTCCCAGTCCTCCTCCTCAGAGGAGGAGTGAGAGTCATAATCCTCCTAGGAGGAAACCAATATGTTTTTTGCTGATAATTGGAGGACTTGTTCCCCCTCTGAAACAACCTGTTTAATCAGGGGATCCCAGTGTCTTTGCTGGAGAATCTCATTAATAAGATTCCAATAGGAAAAGGCAGTTACAGGAACCTTTCTGGTCCGAAGACCCTCTAGGAATCTCGTAGGGTGTCTCCCACCCACCGCCATCTCTTAGAGTCGATCCCTCCCTCCAAGGGGAACCAAGGGCACACTTTATGTATAAACTGAAAATATTCACTTAATTATTTTGCTTCAACCTTTACCCCTCGCGCCTTTAATACTTTGCTTAAACTGTTGAAAAAAATCTCATGTTCACTTAATACCTGTCCCATTGTCTGAGGGAGGGGGAAAAATGGTTCCATCCACTTACCGAGGTTCAGACGTCGCAGCAGGCACCTGCGGCGCGGGCCTTTTTCACTCTCACTCTTGCGCGCTCACTCGGATGGTTCCGTCGCTGAATCCTACTTACCAGTTGCCCCACATTGGGCGCCACTTGTCCTGTCCAGCGGGTCAGTCAACGTGGGTCTCCTGGGAGAGGACGGGGAATGGAGGAGGGGACAAAGGACAGGAGACGCGAGAAATGGAGACAAGACAGGATTTTGATCAAGTCTTGTTTATTTAAGGAAGCCACATGGCTTTTATAGCAGGGGGAAAGGAAGTCAGCATCACCAATGAAGCAGGCATACTAAGGCAATCTAATAGGCTAGAGGCACTCATGTGAACTGCTGGGGGAATATGTGGCAGGAAGTCATGACCTGGTAGCTTTGTAGGAAGAGAAACCTATTTCCATAAGAAAATGGAGGCTCCAAGGCTATCGTGCCCCCCACAGGATTAGGAAACAAAATCCAAAAATATGCTGTATACAAGAAACACACTTAACTCAAAAAGAAATTCATAGGTTCAAAGTCAAAAGATGAAAAACAATACTACATGTCCCAGCACCTCAGAAAAAAGCAAAAGTAACAACTCTCTTCTCAGACAGTCTCAATTTCAAACCAAGAATGATCAAATGACACAAAGAAAGCCACTATATATTGGTTAGGGGAAATATTCAAGAGGAAGTGGTAACACCCATAAATATCTATGCACCAAACACAGGAGCACACACTACTATGTAAGACAAATATTAACGGACATGAAAAATCTAATGAACAAGACCACAATCTTAACAGGAGACTGTAACTCTGCCTTAGCTCAGAAGTATAGGTCTCTCAGACAAAAAATTAGCAAGGAAGTAGCAGAACTGAACCACAGCTTGGAACAAATGGACCTGGTGGACATATACAGAGTGTTCCACCCAACCACAGCTGAATATACAATTTTTGTTGCTGCACATTGGTCAGTTTCCAAAATAGATCACATTCTAGTCCAGAGGTCATGCTTAAGTATATGCAAGAAAATAGAAACTACTATCCCTTGCATATTATCTCACTACAGTGCAAAGAAACTGGAAATAAATGACAAAAGAAACCAGAGAAACCCACTAAATTCATGGAAATTAAACAACACTCTACTCAGGAATCAATGGGTTACAGAAAAAATTAAACAAGAAATTCAACGAAATCTACAATTCAATGATAATTCAACCACAACCACCATAATTTATGGGATGTAATGAACACAACTGTTAGAGAGAAAATCATAGCTATGAAGTCATACATTATGAAAAGAGAATGGGAATAAATAAATCCCTAATGTTGCACCTCTGACATCTAGAAAATGAAGAGAAAACCAAACTCAGAGCACAAAGATGGGAAGAAATCATAAAGATTAGAGCACAAATTAATTCAATTGAGATGCATAAAACAGTTCAGAGAATTCACAAATAAAAAAGTTGGTTCTTTGAAATACTAAAAAAGTTGATAAGCTTCTAGGCAACCTCATCAAAAAGAGGAAAGAAAAAATTCAAATACAAGTAATAAGGAATGAATAGGGTGAAATCACAACAGACCCAGTGGAAATTCAGAACGTTATCAATAGTTATTTGGAGAATCTTTATGCTCACAGAATAAAAGACATAGAAGAAATGGACAGATTCCTCGAAAGGTACAAATTACCAAAACTGAACCAAGAAGCTGTAACAATTCTGAATAAGCCAATAACATCCAACAAAATACAAGACATAATTAAAAGTCTGCCGACAAAGAAAAGTCCAGGTCCTGATGGATTAACAGATGAATTCTACAAGAAATTTATAGAAGATATAATCCCTACACTCCTCAAACTCTTCAGTGACATTGAAAAGGAAACAGTCCTCCCTAAATCATTTCTGGAGGCAAATATTATACTGATTCCAAAACCAGGGAAACACACAACCAAAAAAGAGAACTACATTCCAATCTCCCTCATGAACATAGTGCAAAAAAACTTAAATAAAATCCTAGCAAATGCAACACAACAAATCATCGAGAAGATCATACATCATGACCAGGTAGGATTCATCCCAGGGATGCAAGGATGATTCAATATTTGAAAATCTATAAATGTGATATACTATATTAATAGACTGAAATCTAAAAACCACATGATCATCTCAATGTCAACTTGATAAAAGCCATCTATGACAACCAAAAAGCAAATATAATTCTAAATGGGGAAGACTGAAATCTTTTACTATTAAATCAGGTACAAGACAAGGATGTCCTCTATCACCCGTACTATTCAACATAATTTTGGAATCATTAGCAACAGGCATTAAAAAAGAGGGGGAAATGAAAGGAATAAGAATAGTTAAAATTATCGCTATTTGCTGATGACATGATACTTTACTTGGAAGACCCAAAAATTTCCAGCAAGAAGGTACTAGAATTGATACGGAAATTCAGTTGCATAGCAGGATACAAAGTCAGTACTCAAAAGTCAATAGCATTCCTCTACACAGATAGCAAGCACACTGAAAGGGAAACAATAGAAACAATGCCTTTTACAATAGCACCATGGAAAATGAAATACCTGACAATTCACTTAACCAAGGGAAACTAAGTTCTTTTCAAGGAAAATTATAACACATTTAGAAAAGAGATTATAGAGGATTTCAGAAAATGGAAAGTTATTCCATGCTCATGGATAGGAAGAACCAACATCGTGAAGATGGCCATATTTCCAAAATTTTATACAGATTTAATGCAATCCCTATCAAACTGCCACCAATATACCTTCCAGACCTAGAAAAATCATTCCTAAAATTTATTTGGAATGAAATTTTGAAAAAATACTAATATACAATCAGACAAAGGTCTGATCTCTAGAATACATAAAGAACTGAGAAATATTAGGGCCCTCAAATATAGAGACCCAATCCAGAAATGGACATCTGAAATGAATACATACTTCTCAGAGGATGAAATTAAAGAAGTGAATAAATATATGAAAAATGCTCCACGTTGCTAGCCATCCATAAAATGCAAATTAAAACAACCCTGAGATACCATGTCACTCCAGAAAGAATGGCTATCATAAGGAAATCAACCAACAACAAATGTTGCAGAGGTTGTGGGGAAAAGGGAACACTTCTCCACTGCTGGTGGGAATGTAGACTGGTACAACCATTGTGGAGATCAGTGTGGAGATGCCTCAAAAGAGTAGAACTTGCTATCCCATTCAAGCCAACTATCCTACTACTGGGAATTTTCCCGGAGGAACTGAAAACATTATATCGTAGTGGCATATGTCTACCTATGTTTATCGCAGCACAATTTGTGTTAGCAAAGTCTTGGAAACAACCAAGATGTCCATCACATGAGGAATGGTTGAAAAGATGTGGTATTTCTATATAATGGAGTATTACTCAGCTATAAAGAATGATAAACTTGAAGTATTTATATTGAAGTGGATGCCACTTGAACATATTATGTGAAGTGAAATGAACCAGACACACATGTGCAAAATCATATAGTCTCCCTAGTATAAGAAGTCAAAAGAAGAAATACAAATAGAAATGTACAGCAACAACTAAAAAGAATTTAGTGAGATAGGGAAAACTGAACGGCATATGCTGTAGGGTACTACTCAGATTTTCTTCTGGATGGTTAACAACCTAAGTTCACAAATCAAAAATTGGAGAAATACAAGAGCTGCAAGATCAGCCAACATTTTGGCCCTATCCTTTCAAGGTCAGCGAAGACTCAGGACATAGGAGAACCCGTACTGTAGCATCATGAAACTCAGTTGTGCCCCAAATTTTCTGATCAAGGAGATTATGGAGCCACAGACGAAGGTGATCGATGATCTATAGTAGGCCTGGGGAGAGTCACATGGAGAGTAAACTTTCCCTCAGGCTCTCACAAAGAGCAAACTGGTCAAGCCATGGCCGAGGCTCATCCACATGACTGACCCTGACAAAGGATCTACAGAGTGAGGTACAGGATTATAAGATTAAACCCTGAGGGTACTGCACTGACATCAGATGCAAAAGCTACATCTTTTGCTATATAAGTCTTGCTTTATCTCAGTCTTAATCATTCAGCAGAAAAGTATAAAAATGAGGTATATAAGGTGGGGCCATAATAATAAGTTGAGCTGTAAATGGCTATAGTCCACAACTTCTTCAAATAACTCACTATTATTGTAGAATGCTGGACTGTGTTGGATTGTGTTGCCAAGTTCAAGTACCTATAATGCTTTAATGACAATGGAGTGCCCCTCTTTGACAGGTCTAGACAAAAAAATGAGGATACAAAAGTAGAACCATGAGGTGCTTGTATAAACAGTACTGTTAGGATAAATATGACATGCTTCTGCATAATTCTATGTGAGGCAAGATTTGCACTAATAGTGTTTGGACAAGATTTTATGTTGGCTTCTAGTATTATTCATAACCACTAGGAAGATAACAAGGTAGAAAGTATTAAGTATTGAAACTGTGCTATAATTCACCTTTAAAAAAGTAAGATAAGTATACAGCTACATTCTCTTCATTCATTGATTAGAGACATCTGTTATAATAGTGTCTGTTAGTAGAATATCATGTATGCATCTTGTACGATAACAAACCATTACAAAAACCATTTGCAATGTATTGATTATTGAATCTGTCATTAATTTGATTTGAAACTGTCTCGTTGCTATTTGTTCTTCCATAAAAAAATAAATTAAAATTAAAGAAAAATGAAATAAAGTGATAAACACCTGGCCAACCTCATTTAAAAAGGTGAGAATTCAAATTCATGCAATGAAAAATGTAAAGGATCATATCACTACAGACCCTATAAAAATGCAAAAGATTATCAATACCTGTTTCCAAAATCTTTACTTTCACAGAATCTAAAATAAAGAAGAAATGGACAAATTCCTAGATACATATGAAGTACCAAGGCTAAGTCAAGAAGATATAAAAATTCTGAATAACTTAATATCATCCAATGAAGTTGAAAGTGTAATCAAAACCTAGATAACAAAGAAAATCCTGATGGATTCACATCTCAATTCTATCAAAAACTTAGAGAGGACCTAATGCCAACTCTTCAATGAAACTGAAAGGGATGCAATTCTCTTAAACTCATTCAGGGAGGTAATACTATATACTTACCAAAAACAGGGAAATACACAACCAAAAAACAAAACTAAGGCCTATCTTCCTAAGGAACATAGATGCAAAAAGCATCAATAAACAGTATACAGAGCCGGGCGTGGTGGCGCATGCTTGTAATCCCAGCACTCGGGAGGCTGAGGCAGGAGGATTGTTGTGAGTTCGAGACCAGCCTGAGCTACAAAGTGAGCTTAAAGCCAGCCTGAACTGCATAGCGAGACCCTGTCTCAAAAAAAGACAAAAACAAAAAAAAAAAAACAAAAAAAAAAAACAGTATACAGAATTCTAGCAAACAGAATGCAGCCCGTCATCAATAAGATTATACATCACAAACAAATGGGATTCATCCCAGGCAGGTAAGCATGGTTTAATATAAGCAAAACCATATATATAATACACTACATTAACAGAGCCAAAGACAAAATTCACAAGATCATCTCAATAGATGCAGAAAAAACTTTTGACAAAGTCCAACACTCATTCATGATAAAAAACTACTACAGAAAAGAGAATTGATGGATTGTATTTCAATCCAATCAAAGCCATATATAAGAAACCAATAGTCAACATCATTCTAAATGTGCAAAAATGAAGCCATTCTCTTTAAAATCAGGAAGAAGACTAGGATGTCTGCTGTCAGCACTCCGATTCAATATAGTTATGGAAACATTAGCCAGAGCAAATATACAAGAAAGAAAAATGAAAGTAGTAATGATTGGAAAGGAAGAAGTGAAATTATTATTTTCAGAAGACATTATACTGTGCATAGAAAGCCCAAAAACTGCACTCAGAGACTTGCAGATTTAACAACCAAATGCAATACCATAGCACAGTACATAGTTAACTCATAAATCAATAGCATTTCTACACATAAACAATGAATGCAGTGAGACAGAAATCATTGCAATCACACCTGTTGCAATAACACCCCCAAAACTGAAACACTTAGGAATTAATCTCAAAAAGGCAGTTCATGATTTATACAGTGAAATTATAGTACTGTAAAAAAAGGGATTGAAGAGGATTTCAGAAAATGAAAATATATTCCTTGCTCCTAGATAGGAATAAACAACATCGTGACCATGGCCATACTCCCAAAATTGTACAGATTCTATGTAATCCCTATTCAAATTCCATTAGGGTACCTCACAGTTGTAGAAAAAAAATCCTAAAATTTATCTAGAATCAGAAGGGACCTAGAATAGCAAATAAACCCTGCGGAACAGAGGAAAGACATTTGGCATCACAAACCCTGACTGGAAATTAAACTACAAAACTACTGTGATAAAATCAGCATGGTAGTGGCATAAAAACATACCTAAAGATCAAGTACTAGAATAGATGATATAGACACAACTAGAAATACACTCATCCACCTTATCTTTGACAAAGATGTCCAACATGTTTGGAAGAAAGATAGCCTCTTTAATAAATGGTGTTATAAATACTGGCTTACTGCATTTTGAAAGCTTAAAATATACCCATGCCTATCACCATGCACAAAACTACAGCCAAAATGGACAAAACACTTATTTATTTATTTATTTTTTAATTATTTTTTAATTTTATTGAAGAACAAATAGCAATGAGACAGTATCAAGACAAATTAACAGGACAGATTCGATAAATTAATACATTGCAAACTGTTTTCATAATGTTTTGGTATCATACAAGGTGCATACATGATATTATACTTACAGACATTATTATAGCAGATGTCTCTAATCAGTGAATTAAGAGAGTGTAGCTATATACTTATCTTATTTTTTATAGCTGAATTATATCATAGATTCAATAATTAATACTTTCTACCTTGTTATTTTCCTAGTGTTTGTCCAT
Organism: Ctenomys sociabilis; assembly: GCA_004027165.1. NCBI lineage: Eukaryota > Metazoa > Chordata > Mammalia > Rodentia > Ctenomyidae > Ctenomys > Ctenomys sociabilis. The sequence continues at coordinate 11,727 of PVKA01023074.1, read as the reverse complement.
AGTACTAGAAGCCAACATAATATCTTGTCCAACCACTATTAGTGCGAATCTTGCCTCTCATAGAATTATGCAGAAGCATGTCATATTTATCCTAACTGTACTGTTTATACAAACACATCATGGTTCTTCCTTTGTATCCCCATTTTTTTTTTGTCTAGATCTGTCAAAGATGGGCACTCCATTGTCACTAAACCAATTTAGGTGCCTGAACTCGGTGACACAATCCAACACAGTCCAGCATTCCACAGTAATAGTGAGTTATCTGTAGAAGTTGTTGACTATAGCCATTTACAGCTCAACTTATTATTATGGCCCCACATTATATACCTCCTTTTTATACTTTTCTGCTGGATGGTTAAGACTGAGATAGATCAAGACCTATATGCCAAAACATGTAGCTTTTGTTTCTGATGAGGTTAGTGAAGTCCCCTCTTGTAATCCTGTACCTTACTCTGTAGAAAAAATGGACCAAACATTTAAATATTAAAACTGAGCACTAAAGCTTCTGAAAGAGAAAGTAGGTAGAAACTTTAAGGTCACAGGAGTAGGTAAAGAATTCTTAAACAGAAATCAAACTGCATGAGGAGTACTTCAAAGAATCAACAATTGGGGATATCATCTTTGTGAAAAGTTCTGCACAACAAAAGAAATCACCAACAGAGTTAAAACAAAGCCCATGAAGTGGGAAACAATTATAGTAGATTGTTTGTCAGACAAAGGACTCCTCCTATCTGGAACACATAAAGAATCTTAAAAAATAAGGTCTCCTAAATTCAAAGATCCAAACCAAAAATGGGCATCTGAGATGAAAATACACCTCACAAATGAAGAGATGCATATGTCAAATAAATATATGAAAAAGTGTTCAGTATTATTAGTCATTCAAGAGATGCAAGATGCAAAGTAAAAAAGCATTGAGATACTATCCTATGCCAGAAAGAATGGCTATCATCAAGAAGTCAATCAATAACAAATGCTGCATAGGGAAAAGGAATCCTTGGCTACTGTTCGTGGGAGTTCAGACTGCTCCAACCAATATGGAAATCAGTATGGAGGTTTCTCAAAAAGCTAGGATTGAAGGTCCCGTTCAAGACAGCTGTTCCCCTCCTAGGTATTTTTCAAAAAGAACTGAAAAACATCATACCTGGCAATATATATGTACCCATGTTTATAGCAGTGAAATTTGTCATAGCTAAATCTTGGAAATAACATACATGTCCATCATCTGGGGAATGTATAAAAAGGAATGGTATTTTTACACAATGAAGTATTATTCAGCTGTAAAAAATGTTAAATTTGAGGCTTTCCCAGATAAATGGATATAGCTAGAGACTATATTAGTAAATGAAATAAATCACACATGCAAACATTGCACTATTTTGCTAGTGTAAGAACTAGAAAGAGTAGTGAAAACCTAAAAGGTTCAACAGATACAGTGAAAGGGAAAGAAATTGTTCAGTGGGAAGAAAAAGCTGGGATGAAGAAAAGAAGAAATGAAAGAGGGGAAAATATATGTAAGTATATATGCAGAATAGTTTGGATAATTATACTATTGATTTTTGCTGATATTTTGAAAGGGGCAGTTAATGCTTAATTTTTTTTTCCTCTTTGATTTTGTTTTCCTTTTTTGAATTTGTTTTAATTTCTGTGTTATTTTTTTCTTTAAATAAATCTTACACATTTATATCTGGTAATCTGAACAACTAATTTTAAGATATCATGAGTACAACAACCATTCTTGAAGTCCTATTACTTTGTTTAGTGAAATCTTATATCATTTCTAATGTTTTTCCCATCACTATTTTGTATTCTTTTATATATATATATATCTATTTAACATATTTATTAAATCTATTTCATATATTTATTAAAGAAGAATGTGGGATATTTCAGATAAATATCAATAACAGCAAAAAGAAAGAATGAAAGATGTAAGACAGAAAACTTACAAAAATTAATATTCTAAAAATAGCAAATGGTTTAAACAATATTAGTACAAACCTTTCTTGTCAATGAACTATCAGAAAGTAGCTGTATATCTATCCTAACTATCTTATATATACTAAATATGTATATTTTTCTCAGAAAAATGGTCCTTTATTTATAACCCCCTTTTTGTTTTGTTTTGTCAGAGATGGGTGTTCCATTGCAGTTAGAGAAGCGGTATCTGGAGAAGTCTTTAAAGGACCTTTTCATATTTGATGCCACTCCAAAAATTTTAGATACTTGAATTCAGCAAAATAGCTCAATATGATCTCTGCATCTTTTCCTCTGAATAACTACTATGAAGACAGCAAAATGCAATGTATTAATTATTGTAATTGCCCTGTTAAGTAACCTGTTTTGAAACTGTTTCCTTGTTATTTTATTTTTTGTCAGAAAAATAAATTTTAAAAAATGAAAAAAACAATTAAGACAGATGCAAAGCAAAAATAAAAGAACAACGGTAAAATATTTGGGAGTGATTCAGAGGAATATTGAAAGGTAAAGAAAGAGATTACATTGAATTCTACTACTCATTTTTATTTTACATGTATTGAAATTATAAAATGTAGACTAGATTCCTGTATATTTTTCATTCTGTGCAGCTAATGTTAACATTATAACCACAATACAAAAACCTAAACAAGAAATTAACATAAATATGACATTAACTAAACTACAAACCTAATCAAGACTTCACTAATCTTTTCAACTAGTGCATTTTATCTGTTTCAGAATCCAGTTCAGAAATGCACATTACGTGCAGTTGTCAAGTCTCTTTGTTCTCCACGCTGTGGAATTTTGTGAGGTCTTTCTTATTTTTTCATGACCTTATCACTTTTGAAGAGTAGTGAGCAGCTGTTGTCTTCTACTTTTATTTATTTTTGGTCTGATATCTTTTCATGGTTATTTGAGGTATTGTATACTTGATCAAAATCAAACCTACACAAGGGATAATCATGTGAGCACACACACATACATAATCATTTAATTTAAGTTGATACCATATTGCTGTGTGGAAAGGGACTCTTTTCAGTAAAACTTTCAGTACAATATAAATAGGTAAAGGAAAATGAACTCTTATTCCTTTATATTGCATACATTAATACATTTAAGGTGGTTACATATTTAAATATAAGAGATAAAATTATAGCCTAGTTGGAAAGAAGCATAGGATAACTTTAGTATCTATTTTTTAAAAATAAAAAGGTAAGATACAAGGCCAGCCAAATAGCTCAGGGGATTAAAGTCCCTGCAAGCAGGGTCAGGGGCTGGAGGTTCAATACCCAAGCCTGCAGTGCTGGCCCCACCCCCAAGGTGCCCTGAGAGGGTGATTGAAACTGGACGTGGTGGTGTATGCCTGTAATCCCAGATCCTGGGAGGTGATAAATAGATGGATCATTAAAGCCTGATAGAAGTGAGACCCTGAGCACCCTGTAGACCCTTCCCTAATACACAAAAGAAAGAAGAAAGAAAGAAAGAAAGAAGGAAAGAACGAAAGAAAAAGAAAGAAAGAGCAACAAAGGAAACATAATTTGGGCTACCATTTTTAAGTGGACTCAATAGCATTAAAAGATACTTTTAATAAGGTAAAAAAGGCAAAGCATAGAATGAGAAAAGATGTATGCAAGACTTAACACACCTAGGTATGGTACCTAAAATGTGTAAACATCCCTGAAAATTGATGCAAAACAACTCAGAAGATAAAGCTTTGAATTTTATATGAGAACATATTCAAACCTCAATGAATACATTTGACTAATTAGACTCAAAATTGTTCAGTCTAGTTAGTCAAATGCAAAATTATCCAAAATATGCTGCCAGCACTCACCAGAATGGCTATACTAATGAGCACTATACTATACTACAATATCAAATTTGGAGGAATAAAGCGACCTGTGAGCAGAAATCATCTCCATTATGTCTTGCTGTGTTTCTGTTAATATTTAGTATAGTCTGTCTCCCTACTGAGAAAGAGCCAACTACGCAATTGAAAATTTTATTTAAAAAATGAGTAACTCCTGCAATTTTGGAAGGGTAAATTGAAATGCACGGTTTACAGGATATAGGCAGCTAATGTCACAGCCTGTAGCTTTGTTTATTGGACCAAAGTATAATGGACTTGTGAAGCCTAAAGTCCTATTGCTATTGCACCTCTGGAGATGATGCAGAAAAACCGAGTTTTAAACACCAAATCCTTGAACCAGCTTGAAAATCTTCAGATCTTACCTGTACATGTACCAAATGGGTTCTGAGGGGAATCAAATATATCCAAAGAAAAGGTTTCATGCAGCTTTTATTTTTAACAGCATTATATGTTCAAATCAATATCTTGAATATCAGAATCTTGAAATCCAAAAAGAATCACATTTTCACCACAAAAGGGTTCTTCTTAGCTATTGTTTTGTTATTTCTTTCTTTATTTTTCTGAGACAGGTTCTCACTATGCAATGCAGGCTGACCTTTTGCCCATGTTTTGTATCTCCCAGGCTGATCTTGAATTTGCAGAGATCCTCCTGGCTCAGCCTCCCCAATGCTGGGATTACAGGCATGTGCCACCATGCCAGGTTCTTGTAGTGCTGTATTTTAGTTAAGCTAAATTTCATAAGCTAACTTTCCTCTCAGGACACCCTGAACATGTAAGTCAGCGTCTCTATGCCTCATGTGTTCACTTTCAGAGGAATGCTGTGCCTACCTTGTGAAATTCTGAGGAGGTTAAATCAATGGCAAAACCTAAAAGAGACATTACACAAGTCCAATAAGTGTACATTAGCTTGGAGAAGAGGATAACGAGGAAAAAAGACATGGGAAGAGGAGGGAAGGGTAAGGAAAGTGAGAAGCAGAGATGGACATTGAGATGAATATTGTGGGCGACAGACTTGCATCTTTGTTAGGTTGCCAGAAGTAAAAGGCTCAGTGGAAAAAACACACACGTTTTCATTATAAAAGAACTAAGATGGGCCAGAGACTTAGCTCAGCAGCATATGTGCCTCTCTGACAAGCGCAAGGTCTCAAGTTTGATCCCTGACACCAAGAAAAAAAAAAAAAAAAAAAAAAAAAAAAAAAAAAAAAAAAAAAAAAAAAGAACTAAGAGAAAGAAGGGTCAAAATCAAGCGTAGCATAATTTCTGAGGAATCAAATGGTTGTCAACTTTTTAACCAACACATATGTTTATACTTTATTTGAAGTGATAGATTGTGGTTATTCCAATGAATTGGAGGATTCTTTCTCTTAATTAGTGATGACTCAGAAAATGTAATGACAGCTATATGGTATATTTTCTAATGCGTTACACTGGATTTTGCCAGAAAGTAGCATTGTTCTTGTCCTTTGTCGAACTCTCTTTCTACGGATTATGAAATGAAGAGCCTTGATCACACAGAACGGCAGTTAGCCCTAGGTCAGACCCTGCAGCCTCCTTGATCTCTGCACCAGGGAGCTCGGACTACGATTAAACAGTTCATCACAGCTGCGTAAGGCATCAGGTGGCATCTTAGTTTCAATGACAAAGTTTGGTTTCATAGAGCAGAGTCAATTTTCTGCTACTCAATACAAGTGATTCTCTGTTCAGGAAGGTGAATTTTCCATTCATCACCGTGAGTGCAGTGCATTCACTCCGGAATGATTAGCGGCACCCCCAGCCTCTTCTGCTTGCTGAAGTCTCTTAACCGTGCTTTCTTGGACAGCACAGCAAAGAAGCATCCTTCACTTTCAGGGTTCACAACCAAAGCTGTCCCCAGACACCACCAAATGACCCCTGCAGCGCAAAATTACTCCTAGTTGAGAACAGAGGTTTTAAACTACTATGCAGCAATACATTATAAAGAAGATCTATTGAACAAATGATTATTTATAGTGTTCAATATTGCAAATAATATTATGAAACATTATTAACAGCATAATGTATGTCCCTGTAAGGTACATACCTTGTTGTGAATTTGCTAAGTAAGAAAGAAGATGCATATTCAAATTTGTAAGATACACCAGTAACTTCAAAATACTTACACAAATGTAAACAATGACCAGCAATGTACATGTTTCTCGTCATTAAATATTTTGCCAATATTTTGTTTAATCTTGTTTTAAAAAATATTAATTAGTGTCTTATGTAAAAATTGTGACTCAGGATTATTTTTAATGCCCATTGCCATGGTTACAAGAAAGAATAAGTTCCTTTTCAGTATTTTATGAACCAGTTTCAATTTCTACTCTGTAACTTTCCTACTCATATCCTCTTTCTGTTTTCATATTAGATATTTATTTATTTTTAATTTTATCACTTTTTAAAAAGACTTCCTCAAATACAGCTTCTCTAACTGCAGTAGAACACCTATCTCTGACAAAACAAAACAAAAAAGAGGAATATAATTAAAGGACTATTTTAGTGCTTATAGTTTTAGTGTTTATAGTGAAAAAATGTATATACAAGGCAGTTAGGATAGATATACAGCTATCTTCTCTTAGTTCAAGGAGAAGACAGGTTTGTACTAATATTGTTTAGATACGATATCATGTCTGCATCTTGCCCTGTGAATAACTACTATGAAGACAACAATATGCAATGCATTAACGATTGTAACTGTCCTACTAACAGGTTTTGAATCTCTTTCATTATTATTTTATCTTTTTTATCTCACTAAAATGAATAAAAGACAAAAAATGTAACAATAAAAAAGAAAAACATATTTATTTTTAAATTTATTGTAGAAATTCTTTATACTAGAAATAAGCTTTCTGTTTGCTCAATCTGTGTTTTAGTTTATTATGAATTCATGAATTCTGGTTCCCATTTAAAAATTAATAAGATGACCAAAATCACTAACTTTTATATTTATTATTGTACTCTGCATACTTATTAAAAAATAACTTCAGCTATCAGAACATTTAATTAAATGTTAAAACTTTAAATGTTTTAACTTAAATGTTAAAAAGCTGATTTTACATTTTGGTCTTTAATTCACTGAATTTACTTGCCATATTTCTACACTTTAATTGGTAATGTACAATAAACTTGCTCATATTTAAAACGTTCAGTTTTTACATATGTATATATCTATGAAATCAGTGTATGAAAATAACTTCTTTTTCTCTTTTTCAGACAGGATCTTGCTATGCAGTTCAGGCTGGCCTTGAGCTCACTTTGTAGCTGAGGTTAGTCTTGGACTTTAAAGAAGCTTCCTACCTCAGCCTCTCAAGTGCAGGGATCACAGGCATGTGCCACCATGCCCAGCTATGAACATAACTTTCATCTTCAAACATTTCCTAATGGATTTAAAAATGTTTTACTTTTTTCTTTCTTGATATACATCCCCTTTGGCAGGCAACTGCTTTTCTGTTACTGAAGATTAATTTGCATTTTATATTTTTTATATAAAAATAGAAGCTGCTGAATGCCCTTGATGCTGTATATGTGAAAGTTGAATTCCCAGGGTGACATTATTGGAAGGCTCTGTGGGTCTACAGAGCTGGAGCTCTGCGGGAAACCCTCCAGGTTTTGGAAGCATTACTCCAAAGAGGACTGCAGGATTGTGTTTCTCTTTCAGCCTCCTTGCTCATCTGAAGTGGTTTGCTTAATGCACAGTCCTCCCTTGCTGTCCAGCACCCTCAGCATGTTGGTTAAGATGTATCATAAAATAAAACCTTGGGAAACATTCTTCTCTTAAAAGCTAAGCAAGAGCTAAAGTATTGACAGCGTTACAAACTAAAGAGAGAAAGTGCTTCCTATGTTGTTGTCTGCAAGTAGGTCATATGCATTTGCAAAGCAGTGAGGATACAAGTAAGTCAGAAGAGTAGAAAAACTCTGAACATGTAGCCACATACTTGCAAGCACACATTTACCATGCAAAAAGCAATTAACTTTATTGTACTTTTATCAGGGCTGCTATTCTCTAGTGCACCTTATTTAGTTGCATAATCATAGCCAGCTTGAGCACAGTAGCATTCATGTTTTTGTTTCTGCATTTCAGAACCTAAATTTTGTCTTGTGGGTTATTTATTCCAATGTAAGAAATAGTGGCTTATAACAAATGTATAGAACTGTGAAATAAAGCTATAGGAATCAAATTGCATGGTATTATTGCTAGCACTTTTGAGTACACTATGATAGTATGGTTATAGTATGGTCAGCAAACTTCATTTTCACCTGCCTCAAATAGCCTCATAGAACCATGGTGACAGTAATGACTTCTGTGAGAAGTGAAGAATAACAAGTGAAGACAAATGGGCCTTTTTCAAGGTTAGTGACCCACTTTTAAAGAACTTTTCTCTAAATGCTTGAAATTCAAGATCTGCTTTCATCTCCTTGGCCAACTCTATTTGCAAACTGAGCTGGGAAGTGTACATTGTCAATGCAGGCACATGGGTAGAAATGATTCTGACAAAAGGAGAAAGCAGAAGATTCATTCAAAATAGTGAACTCTAGCACAATGAAACAGAAAGCTGCAAATGTGGGTAATTAGTGAAGATGTGCTATATGGAATCTTAATGCATAATTGTCCTGGGATTGGAAGTTGATGCAAATCCTGAGAGGCAAATTTTCATTTCATTGTTTACCAAGTGAAGAAACTATAATAAGACCATTTACCTTAGTCTTTCTAAAGCATGAACAGAAAATGCTGTTAGTAAAAGCATTTAGGTTCCGTTCTCTCAATTTCACTTTGGGAAATTAGATCTAATGGAGAGGTTGATGCCTAACCAGTGCTGTCTTCTGCTGTCCTTCTCTTTGAAGTTCCTGTTTGAAATCCCAGACACATCTGTCTTTTAGCTGTCTCATTTTCTCATTTTACCTTTCTTTCTCTTGTCCCTGAATACATCAGTTAAGTGACAACCATGAGAAATAAGATGCCTAGTAACCAAACCCAGCAGCATATTGTAAAAAGGAATTACATTCCACAGATTGTGTCAGGTAATTATGCTTTTATAAGCACACATGAATTAAACATGTACTTATTTGATAATTAAAAAATTCTGCAGTTGATTATGACATAAAGTGAGATTGCTTTTAATAATTTAATAAAAAAAGAAAAAAAACTACCTCATTCTCTGGTCCCTTACATTTTTAATGAACAAATAGGGTGGGCAGACTTCAGTTAATCATGAAAAGATTAAAGTTATTTCATTAGTTGTTTGAAAGGAAAAAGGGGAAAAAAATGGTTAGAGAATGACAAACCTGAAAATATATTACATAGCAGAAGAGCCTGGAGATAAATCTGAGAACATATTTACAAGCAAATTAAATTGGCCAATAGTTCTGATATTTACCTTGGCTTGAAGGTAAATCAAAATGAATGAAGTTGCACTTCATGATGTCATAAAGAACTTGAAGTAGATCAACTAAAGAAACCTGATGAAATGCAAATCTATCTATTTACTGGTGTTGCAAAACTTCTAGAGTAACAAGAAAACCATTCCTGGGTTCAGGAGATGAAGCTGCAGGGAGGTGAGTACTTCTGTAATATCTACTAACAACAAAATTAACTAGACATAAAAATAGACACAGAGACCAATGGAACACAATAGATGGTTTAGAAATAAGCCTAAGTATATACTGTCAATTAATTTTGAGTAAGCATAGGCAAAATACGCAATTGGTATTCTTTTCTACAAAAGGTAAAGTAAGAGATAAAATGGGATAGTAGCATGTACAAGAATAAAATTAGATTTTTATCTAACACTACACACAAAAATGAATTGAAAACAAATTAAGTACTCAAAGGTGACATTCTTTGCTATAAAATTGCTACAAGAAAATATAGATTAGGTCTCCTTGTTTTTGGTTGTCATAATGACTTTTTTGCTATTACATTATAAATTTAAGCAGTAAAAGTATAAATAAAGAAATGAAATCCTGTGTGAAGAATAAAAGCTTCTGTACATTAAAAGAAACACCATAAAAAGAAACAATCAATAGATTGTTGGAAAATATTTGCATAGGATATGTCTGATAAATTTACTCAAAATATGTAAGGAAATCATACAGCTTAACAGAAAACAAAACATAATTAAAACCAAAACCAAAACAAGATTCCAAGTAAGCTGATTTAAACACTTAAACCCGGTTTAAATAGACATTTGTCCAAGGAAAACCTAAAAGTGGTCAATATATATATGTAAAATAGTAAGAATGAGATTCAGAATTCTCTTTCCTGTGTGTATTTCAAAAGAAATGAAATCAAGTATCTCAAAGATAATTCTAGACATGTTTCTAAAGATCACTGTAAAATTATTTGCAATAATCAAGATACAGAAATTACCGAGCAGTTTTGCTCAATTATGAGTAGAACTTTTGTTCTGTTGGAATGCGCACGTACACACACACACACACACACACACACACACACACACACACACACACTATTTGAGCTTTTGAAAGAGTTGTCTTGCTATTTGAGACAACATAATTAAACCTATTAGACCACTATGAATCATTATGCTGAATGAAATAAGCCAGAAAGAGAAAGACTAATGTTTTCTGATCTCATTTGTATGTGGTAAATACAAAGAAAGAGCAGGGCCAGCCAGATAAGCGGACTAAAGCACCTGCTTAGGCAAATACAGCAACCACGGTACCATCCCCAGCATGGAGGGCTGGCCCAGCCCCCAGGCGCGCGATGGCAAATGAGACTGGGCTTGGCGACGCGCCTGTACTCCCAGCGCTTGGGAGGCTGAAAGGAAGAGACTCACTAGGAGTCCAATCTATACAGTGAGACCCTGGGTCCAATCTATATAGTGAGACCCTGAGTCCAATGTACTAAATATATTGAAAAAAAATAAGAAAGAAAAAAGAATGAGCAAGTGTAGCTGTAGTTACCAGAAGCTGTGGGTTAGGAGAAATGGTAATATGTTGCTTGTAGGGCATAAAAATACCTGAAAGAGTAATTTCTGGAAGGTTGAAGTATAGTATGATATTGTGAGAATACATTACTTGATTTTGATATTTTGTAATGCATAGGTATATCAGAAAATTATATTACATATATTACACATATATAATTTTAACAACATATTAATATAGTTCAAAACGAAATTATCGGTACAGTTTACAGCCTAAAAGCTTCACCCATATATCTATCCAACCGATGCACATGCATACGTGTGCCATGACGCCTGAGGCATGAATATGTCCAGAAATATTATATATAACCTGCAAGACTAGGATGATGAATCGCTAAACTGAAGTATATTTACAATCGAATGGTAGCAAAATAAATCATAATACAGGCAATATCAAGGAGAAAGGTCACAAATCTAATTTTAAGGAAAAAAAAGTCAGGCAGGAAGATAAATGCAGTGTGATTCTATTTATTAAAAACATTAAAGTATAATTTGTGTACGAGAAGTGGGAGAGTGGTACATTGTAGGGAAAACAGTTCTAGCTGCAGGCCATGGAGGAGTCATGAGGGGAGACGCTTGGGTTACACTGCTGTCCTGTGAAGCACATTAGTGCTACGAATGGGTGCCACTTGTTATAATTTGTTGAAAAGTCACCTTATGATTTTGCATACTGCATGTGCGTTGTATGTTTTTTTTTTTTTTTTTTTTTTTTTTGCTTAGGAAAGAATTTTTACATTTGAATCTCTGCTAACATAAACACATAATAATGAACCTTATGTCTTGCTTACAGTTTTTTTTAAAATTAAAAGGAAAAGACAGACTAGTCCAGCGTCTCTGTGGCAGATGCATCATGATGACATCGCTCCAAAGCACATATTTCAGCAGTTTCCTTTTCCTGCTTCTTTCCTTTCT
>PVKA01023073.1:0-27601 GCA_004027165.1 Ctenomys sociabilis | reverse complement strand
AGATAGAACTTCAATCTCTTTCCTCTGTGGCTCCATAATCTCCTTGTTCAGAAAATTTGGAGCTCACCTGAGTTTCATGATGTTGCAGTACAGGTTCTCCTATGTCCTGAGTCTTCGCTGACCTTGGGAAATACACTTTTCTTTTGTCAGCAGGCAGCAATCATTTCAGATTTAGTTTTACTGTTAGAAAGGTCTAGTTTTTTTTGTTTTAGTACAAAATAAAAGACACTTTGAGAACTGAGTACTGTGCTCACTTAAGGGCTACATCCTCTGTCTGTCCTGAGAAGTTCTGCACAATGCTCATTTCTATGTGCTTAAAACTTGGGCAGATTTAGCAATCTTGTAGTATTCAAACATGTTCTTAGGGGGACCAACACAATTTATTAAAAAAATATACATTTAGTCTTTATTAGGAAGGATGACTTTTAAAATATGAATTTTTTCAATTAAGAGACATTTTATAGGCTTTTTCTCCATAAAAATATGTTAAAATATCTGTTGGGGATTGGATTTATTTTTCCCCTCAAAGCCTCATTCAGTCATGGAGTAGAGTTTTTGATTAATCCCTGATCCAATGCTGGGATTGCAGCTGCAGCCCCTCTCTTTGCTCTTTGCTGTTTTCTACCACATTTAATCTTAGTCTCAAGCAAAGTCTCTGGACATGAGCAAAATGCAGACAAACTTTCCGCCAAGTCATAACATATCATCTGGAGTCCAACAACCAATGCAGTCCTTCTTCCCAGAAGAAACCTTCTCAGCCTGGTCTTTATAGGCAGGATTTCTATCAGCATTCTGGTCTTCTGAGCCAGAATCTCTGATACATGTACAACAGCAGAAACAGTTCTAGTACTTCTCTTGAAGGTGACATCTCTGAACCCTTCTATCTCTTCCCATAAGCCATTCCCGAAGGGTTTAAATCCCCATGGTTATGTTTGGTTACAGCAATGTCCCCACTTCTTGGAACCAAATTCTGTCTCAGTTACTTTTCTCTCCTTTGGTATTTTTTGGGACAAAATATCAGACATCTAAAATTAAGTAAGGAAAGGTTTACTTAGCTCACAGTTTGTAGAGGTTTCAATCCATACTTGGCTGGCTTTAAGGCAGAGTGCCACATGGCATAGAGCAGCAGTTCATGGTGGCAGAAAACAGCAAAAGAAAAACTGCAGGAGCAGTGGCAGCAGCAGTGACGGAGAGCAAGTCTGTCTCCTTCACTTTGCATTTAGGTCACCTGCCCCAGACCAGGTATAGCACTCACACCCGTAATCCCAGAAGTACTCACACCCATAATCCCAGCACTGGATCATGAATTAATCACAAACTCTAAAAGACCTTTCCAGGGCTGGGGAGATGGCTCAGTGGAATAAGTGCTTCCCTGGCAAGCACAAGGGCCTGAGTTCAATCCCCGGTTCTGAAAAAAAAAAAAAAAAAAGACCTTTCCATAACTACATAAGGCTTTGGGGAAACAACTAGACACAAACCACAACAATGTCTGAAAGGGAAAGTAGTCCCAGATTAAATTCCTGGCTCAATGTTTTTCAGGTAACACTTAAACTATACCTATTTTCTATATATAAACCTATAATCAAAGAATTAAATGATATAAATGCATTATGCAATGTCCCATCCAAGAAGTTGTCCTGACTGATTTTATTTGAATCTGGAGAATACTATTACCCATTCATCCTCCCTTGGGTATTTCTGAGCTCTTGTTTGTGTAACTGAAATTCTTCACATTTTAATAGGCACAGTTAATATTTAGATTTTGACAGTGATTTCACCAGAGCTTGACTGGGAAAGTGGTTTCAATATTCCCCAGAGATTTATCCAGTTCAAGGCATTTCTTGTGATTGTCACAATGAAGCTAGGGTAAAAGTAAAACGTAGCTGATAGCCTGGTTTCGCCTCGTTGGATCTTATAGCTTTCTTTGGGTTTCCTCTTAGAACCCTGGTCTGTTATACCTTCTCTAATTTACAGAGCACTCTAGCTCTCAGGGAAATAAGGACAATGGCACAGATCGTGTAGAACTGTGAGGAGCACAGAGCTGTGTTGGCTGTTCCTAAACAATGTCCCTCAGTGAAGAGCAGAGAGATAGCATGGTGTTCATGCCATGTTACGTAGCTCTACCGTGGCATTCTTTATTGGCTCTTGGGTATTCTCATGGGTAGAGTCACAGCTCCTATCACAGGTCTCAAATCCTGTTCATCAATTCATTGATTTGGATTATGCATACCAGCAGACTTGGGTTCTGCTGAAATACTAATCAATGGCCCTCTTTATTTGCAAATTGAAATCAAGCAAGGAGGATCACAGACCCTAAAGTTATGCAGATTTTTTCTTTAAGTATTAGATTTGGGGATGATTACTGTACATTCGTGAATATGTATGAACATTTCTTTAATTTTTTTCCTTGAAAGGTTATTTAAAATAATGCTTGAAGTTTTCATTCATTGTCGGGATTATCATTTGTTTAACTTGATGAGGTTTCAGTGGTGCCCTTTTTCTTTTTCTTGAGATTCATCTTCTGCTAACATCTGGCTTTTCGCTCTGGATTCTCCTCACATTGCTGCCTCTCTGTGGCTGGTCCTTTTCATTCCTCGCCTTCTGACCTGTGGTTACACAACTTAGCCTCCACCAGATTTTTTTTTTAATATCTTAAAACTGACTCAATTTTATTTAACTTATTGAGCCAAATGCTGGGGACATATTTCCAAGAAAGGAAGCAATTTTGCCCACAAGGGCTAGATGTAAGAATGAGTAGAGAGAAATGACCTCAGCGCTAGAGGTTAGGGGATTTTTGGGAAGGCTCCCTAACTATGCAGAAGAAATCAGGTTTTGGGATGACAAACAACTCTGTCATCTCTATTTGAGTTTTTATGAATAATAACAGCTAATATTTCAGGACTGATGTGAGGCTGTAAGTGAAGCACTTTTCATGGATGATCCAGTTCACTCACTACCAGTTAGTGGCCCATAGTCCAGCTGATAACTAAATTCTCCATTTACAAGAAGGCTGGAGGTTGGCTTGCATATAAATGATAAGGTCTCCTGTCTTAGGCAGTCAGGGAAGCTAGCAGAGCTGTCACTGGTATGGGGAGCCTCAATAGTTTCTGTTGCTGGTAGGTAACCCTACTTTTCTCTTGAGGGGCAGTCTTCAGTGCCACCCTCACCCCGGGTCACTTAAGAGGCCAAGTAGAAAGCGATTAGCAGAATTGGTCTTTCTTCCTTGTGTTTTCCCTCAGATATTTATGCTACAGTGAGTTACCAGTAAAGGAGAAAGGCAACCTGAACTCCTATTGTGTTCACTTAACTTCAGCAGATTGGATGGGAAAAAGTCTCATTTTAACTCTCTTCTATTTAAAGTCCCATTTTGTCTTATCCTACTGCTTTTGCCCATCCCAGAAGAGATTCCTCTATCATGGGAACTCCCTCTACCTGTGCTCTGGAGCCCACATGTCTGTGGCCTTCAGACCCTATTCAGTTATCTACTCTTCCTCCCTCCCAGGTCGTCTATGTTAGTCAAATTTCTGTTATCCTAACAAAATATCTGAGATCAAGCATGTTTTAAGGAAAAAGGGTCTATTTGTACTCATGCTTTCTGGTCCAAAGTTGGCCCTAGCACTTTGGGCCTGTTGTGGTATAAGCCTTTGAGAGAGGAGGCCTTTTTTACCTCATGAAATTCCTGAGGTCTTAATATTGTCTTCAAGGGCATAGTCTCAGTGATCTAACTTCTACTAAGCTTCCTGTCCCAATAGGGCTACTGGCTGGCAACCAGGCCTTTCGTATATGGAAACTTTTGGGGAACTCCTTAGGTTCAAACTTTAGGATAGTCCATTTCTTCAGACTTGCAGCTGTTATGGAAGGCAAAATGTGGAGGTAGGTAGTGAGTCCCAGGTTTAACAAGCCACCGATACTTCCTCTATCTCAGAAGCCAAGTGCAACTTCTCTCATGCCTGCTTCCCTGTCATTGTCTTCTCTTGTTCCAAAAAGATTATCCACAGTGATTGCAACTGACCTGGTTTTGCTGGCCTCATGTCCATCCCTGCTTCTGCCGGCCTCCTGGCTTTGGTCTCCATGGTACCTCAGACACTGCCCTGACAAAGCAGTCCAGGGACATCTGTGTGGGGCTCTGTTTCTCTGGTCCTGCTTATTCTCATTCTGGTGCTGGACGGTGTTGACTTTTTTCCTTGAAGTTCTTTCTTCATTTTCAGGACAGCTCTCTCTTTTGTTTCTTCTTCTGTCTGTATTTTTCAGGTTTATTTTCTTAATGGTTGTGCCAGTGAAGGATCTTATCACTGCTTATATTTCTTGTTGCTCTCCAGGGTACTTCTGTGTCCCTCTCCTTTCTATACATGCTGTCAGCCTCTCTCACATTTCATCCTCCATCTGTATCCTGGTGATTCTCACATCTCTCTAAATATCCTGTGCTTTTCTGAAAGTCTCCTACTACTAAGTGCTTGTTATACAAGTCCATCTCCAGTACTACGGTAAAGAAAGTTGAATGTGTCTCCTATTAACATTATAGGCCTTTCCCTACCTATTTTTCTCTTATCTCAATTAATAATAAAGATTATATAACATATAATGAAAAAATAATACCTTCATATTACATTCACATGCATTTTAATTTATTTGATACAGTGTCTCACTACAGATGGTGTACTGTGGTACTAGGAATCGAACTCAGGTCCTTGCGCTTCCCAGGCAGGTGCTTAGATCATTGAGCTATCTCTCCAGCCCCTACACTCATAAATTTTGGATGATTCAAGAATGGTTTGTACAAAGAATAACAGAATTTATGAAGTAAGTTCTATATCCTTATTTTCACCATTGCTATACTGTGTTTATGCAATATGTGTGTTTAAATGAAAGTATATGAAGTACCTCATGAATTGAAGTCTCAAGTCAGAAGCTACTTTACACAGCTCTGAACCTTTATAAACTTACTGTGCACTCACATCTCCACTGTAGAACCGAGGCTAGATGTTCCCTAAGTTAATTCCTATACCTTATACAATGTTTACTAATGGTTGAGTAATCAGAATTGTTAATTTTGAGACTTAACATGTTTGTTATATTATTAAAACTCAACAACAACCACAATGCCTGCTTAGATTTTGCACAAGAGAAGAACTTTCAGCCAAGAGCATTTCGACATTGATATTGTTTTAAATCGCTGCCATAGGTTCATAATGAAAGTCATACTAAATTTTAATCTTATTTGTGAGCTCCGTGCACACAGTACACCCCCTTGTTGCCCCATCTTGGTCACACTGCTCTCATCTCTTATGCCCTGTGTGGGCATTGTCTCTGAGAGTTTACATTCTGCATCTGAAATGGTACCAAGATGGGTTTTTGCTTTTGTTCCCAATATCACAGCTTAGTTCAGATCTTTCTCTCAGATTTTTTTAAAAGTCTAACTCATTTCTTAAGAGTCAGCCTCATGTGCTCTACTGGTGCCATATCTTATCCAACTTGGATTTGCACATACTGTCACAGAGCGAAGACAGCTCTCTGCCTCCTATTGCCCAAGAACTTTTTCTCAGTCTCTTAGGCTCAGTCATTCCCATGGCACCTCTCAGATCGCTCAGTGGAGCTTATGGTATGCTCACTGTTCAGGTATATTCCTGCCTCTCTGAAACCGCAGTGCAGTCACTGAGACTGCAATAGCCTCTTCTTCATCCTTTTGTCCTCATCACTTATTACAGTGAGGAGCAAATGACACGTAAATGCTGAACTATGCCAGCGGGCAATAACTATTTGAATCTCTGGAGAATGAACTAGGTGAGGGCAACTGTGCACGTATCTTGGACAGTAATGTAGAGACACTTAGAGACTTAAGAGTCTAGGGGACGAGAGAGTTCAGCAGTGCCACCCTGCTCCAACCTGTCCCTGTATTGCCTTTTGGACAAAGCCAGTAGCCCTCCAAGACTGGAGCTCTCTCCTGCCATCTCTCGCCTTCCACTGTCTCTGGGTTCTTTACCTGCTGGGGCCTCAGAGTGGAGGGCCTTGGCATAGTCTTCCCATGGCTTCTCCATGCCTCCTCCCTGGACCTGCCCACACTTCTCCAAACCATCACCAACTTAATGGTTTTCCGTTTTCTTCATTTGAAACCTCTGAGGTGAACTTTCCTGCTGGGCCCCTGACTGACTACATCAGTGACAATGACCCACTCCTCAGATTCATGATGCTCCCCCATTTCTTTGCTTGAGGAAAAATACTACCTCAACCAGATGTTTTAATTTGCCAGTGTCTTACCCTCACAGAATAAAATGATAGTAAAGAGATTACACAATGGACTGAAACCTCCACAAGCTGAGCTACATAAACATTTTTCTCCTTAAAAAAAAGATCATACAAAAAACCAGTGGTAAGCTCTAAGAATCTAGTGTCAAATTTCATACTTCAGTTTTATTTCATTTGAATTATTGTTTGATCTTTCCTAACTCCAGTCATACAGACAGCGCAGTGGTCGCTGGCTTGGGGGGAACTCTTCATTCTGCCATGTAAGCCGTGGCTCTAGTTAGTAGCCATGGTGCTCCTTGAAGAGGTGGAGTTTGGACCCCAGCTCTCTCCTAAGGACATAAAACTGTTCTAGAAAATCCTCTTACTTAGATTTCAGCATTTTAGTTTGTCACTTGGAAAATAAGGGTATCTCACATTGTTGTAAGAGTCATTTGCCTTGCCTTAAATTAGTAAGGGGGAAAAAAAAACAGTTCTAAAAGTGTTGCAAGTTAAACAGATAGCTGAGCCTAGGAGGTTGAGTTTTCTTGCTAAAATGAAGTAACAGTGAATATAAATTAAAGAAGTATCAAGAAGAAACTGAAAGCTGGTAGAGCTTTTCCTGAGACAGATTAATGACTTGTGAAAGATGCCACAGCAGAGAAGGCAGCTGCTAGCTTTAAGTGAAAAACAAAGGAAGAGTAAATTAAGGAATGTTACTGTGCTTATTTTTTTAACTGTGTAATGGAAATGGCACATAAAGTGAAGAGCCAGGGTGCAAGGGAAATTATACACATGCAACTGAATGCATTGTCTACAACGCATTGCTCACTTCCTGGGATAATGTTTTATTTATTTATTTATTTACCTTTTTTTGAGACAGGATCTTGCTATGTAGTTCAGACTGGACCTGAATTCAGTATACAGCTCAGGCTGGCCTTAAACTCAGAACAGTTCTCCTGCCTCAGCTTCCTGAGTACTGGTATTATAAACATATACTATCACATCTGGCTGGGGATCGTACCTTAGAGACTTTCCCATGTTTAGATATAGATATTCAGTATCTAGGAAATTTAAGTAGGATCTTTTGCTTTTCTTTTTCTTCTTTACCTTACATCTTCATTAGACTCTTGGTGTGTTTCATAAGTAAGATAGTTCCTTTATAGTTAAATCCCACAGATGTGCCTCAATCTCATTGTTGTTTTATTAGACTTACCTGGCCTGATTTCTTAAATTTCAATGTTTTTCTTGCTTCTCTTTATATGTGTGTGGCCCTACACCAAGTATTACATAGCATTGGTTTTCATTTTTTGAAAACAATATAAATATCATACTATTTTTCTTTTGTCACTGGCTTTTTCCCTCTACACTATATTTTTAAAAATTACTACATGATTGTTACTATTAGTAAATTGTTACTAATTTCAGGCAAAGTAAAATGACTCTTAGAACATTGTGAGATACCCTTATTTTTCAGGTGACAAACTAAAATGCTGAAATCTAAGTAAGAGGATTTTCTAGAACAGTTTTATGTCCTTAGGAGAGAGCTGGGGTCCAAACTCCACCTCTTCAAGGAACACCATGGCTACTAACTAGAGCCACGGCTTACATGGCAGAATGAAGAGTTCCCCCCAAGCCAGGAAATATCAAACAATAATTCAAATGAAATAAAACTGAAGTATGAAATTTGACACTAGATTCTTAGAGCTTACCACTGGTTTTTTGTATGATCTTTTTTTTAAGGAGAAAAATGTTTATGTAGCTCAGCTTGTGGAGGTTTCAGTCCATTGTGTAATCTCTTTACTATCATTTTATTCTGTGAGGGTGACACTGGCAAATTAAAACATCTGGTTGAGGTAGTATTTTTCCTCAAGCAAAGAAATGGGGGAGCATCATGAATCTGAGGAGTGGGTCATTGTCACTGATGTAGTCAGTCAGGGGCCCAGCAGGAAAGTTCACCTCAGAGGTTTCAAATGAAGAAAACGGAAAACTATTAAGTTGGTGATGGTTTGGAGAAGTGTGGGCAGGTCCAGGGAGGAGGCATGGAGAAGCCATGGGAAGACTATGCCAAGGCCCTCCACTCTGAGGCCCCAGCAGGTAAAGAACCCAGAGACAGTGGGAGGTGGGAGATGGCAGGAGAGAGCTCGAGTCTTGAAGAGCTACCAGGTTTGTTCAAAAGGCAATACAGGGACAGGTTGGAGCAGGGTGGCACAGCTGATCTCTCTCATTCCCTAGTTCTTGGCTGACAAGAAGGCTGGAGTCCAATACTCTCTCAGGGTCAACTTTATGAGGCAAAGCAAGGGACTTGGACAGGTCTTGAATATGGGGGACAGCGGCAGAGCAACCAGCACCCCTCCTTCTCAGGGCTAAGGCAGGAGAACATAATGAAGCCACGTAGGAAATAACTGCTGCCTGCTCTTCATCCTAGGACTATTCAGTGGTCCAGTACATGTATGAGATGCCATCTAATTAGAGTCAAAGATCAAGGACTCTTTCAAATATCAAGTTGCCTTTATCAAATCTAAAGGTTCATTAAAAATATTGCTTTATGTACAAAGATGATATTAGACCCCCCCAAAAAAGTAAAGTTAATGGTTAGAAAAATATTAAGTGTTCAACCAGTGTGGTGATGTACTCCTGTAACCCCAGCACTCGGCAGGCTAAGGCAGGAGTATTGTCTTGAGTTTGAGGCCAGCCTGGAGCCATACAGAGTTCAGGCCTAGCCTCAATTACAAAGCAAGACCGTATCTTAAAACAAACAAACAAACAAATAAGATGCCAAACTGAGTTAGAAACAATACAACAGGCTTATTTACATATAGCAGCATTTCAGTCTCATCCTTCGCATGGCTCATGCTTCACTTTCTCTATTGGGAATAGTGCATCTCCTGTGTGTTTTCTGCCTTTTTAGATAAATCTTCTTTTTAGCCTTCCTCAGGCACACGTTACTAAAAATATCTGAAGCCATAACAACGGCTATTTTCTCTTCCAACACCCTAAACTCAATTTTATATTTCATCAAAATTAAATCAACTCTTCTTGGGAAACAACTTCATTATTAAGGGGAAAGTTCTCGTTTAAAAATTTTTTTTTTTAGTTATTTGGTACACAGTCTCACTACACAGTTTGAGTTCATAGTGATCCTCCTGTTTTCAGCCTCCCCAGCACTGGAATTACAGATGTGTTCCACCACGTCTGGACTCAGTCACCCGCTCAGTGCCCCTAGGGTGGGGCCAACAAGGCATGTGGTATCGGGGATCAAACCCTGGTCCCTGTACTTGCCGAAGCAGGAGCTTAGTCTGATGAGCTATCTTTCTGGCCCTGAAAAGCTCTCTTTAAAGATAATTACTCTAAACATCAATTTGTTAGCAATAACAGAATTTTAAGTGGTCATACTAGAGGCAATAGTTAGGAAACAGCATCAACATAAACGCTTCTTACAAGACATAGCTGAAATAATTAGTAAGGAACAAAGAGCTAGCAAATGGAATTCTATCCATCTAGAAATTGAAATTGTAGCATCTAAACAAGGAAGGAGTATGCCTTATGGATGGGGACTCTTCTACAATATCTATAACAATCTCATAAAAGTGACATTTTTGTCCATTTGGTTGATGATGCATATTTTCAGAGAATCAAAATAGACTAGGGTTTCATTTAAAGGTGTGATCTATTTCAATTAATCAATGTTGATAGGTTCTTTAATATGATCACAGTGAATTGAACATTAAATTGAATCTGTTCAGGCTATTTCACAGGTAGGGATAAGTTCTTCTCAAATGATTTGCCTTTAATTTTTATTCTTTTAACAGCTTCTCCTACATGTGCCGTGCATTCTCCTCCATGTACCGCAGGCATGACCTGCACCAGGTGATCAAGGTTAACAGCTGCGGTGACACACTCAGAGCATGTGCCCTTTTCCTTTATTTCTAAATTTCCCTAGTCGTAAGAAAAACATTTGACAAATAAATTGAAGGCTTTCTACAAAATACATGGCCCATACTCTTGTATCGTTTTCTTTTCTTTTTTGTCGTTGTTGCAGGATCTCACTACACAGCTCAGAGTCACAGTGATCCTTCTGTTTTTGGCTACCCCAAAGCTGCAATTACAGGCATGTGCAACCACAACTGGACTTGGTTGCCGGCTCAGCTTACCTGGAAGTGGAGCTGGCATAGCACGTGTACTGGGAATCGAACCCTGGTCCGCTGCACTTGTCTAAGCAGGTGCTTAGTCCATTGAGCTATCTTACCAGCCCTTGGTCTGTGCTCTTAAAAAAACCATCAAAAACAAAATCATCACCCCTTGCCTGGCAAGTGCAAGGGCCTGAGTTCAATCCTTGGTTCCACAAAAAAGAAAGAAAGAAAGAAAAATCACCCCAACATTTCATATATACACCTTTAGATTTTACTTTTTTGTTTGTTTCTTTTCTAATATTTATATCCTAAATTTCCAGGATCTGATGAAAATCTACCCTTTGGCATTTTGAGAACTGTCACCTGTGTTTCTACATTCAGCTTCTCACTTGTCCAGAATCCCTCCAGCAGTCATTTAGTAATTAATTGCTGAGAGAATGCCTTTCTCCTCTAAATATGCTTCAAGATCTCACTGATTTACCCTCCTTGGTCATTAGTAGATCTGTAATTTCTTGTAGATATGACCTTTGGTGATAACCTGAAATCATCTTGACTTCACTCCCAGCTCCACATGCTCATGTAATGTAACTCCAAGCCTTACTGTCCTCTACTGAAGAGTGGGATCAATTACCTTGTTATCTCCTTGGGTGTTTTTCAGGATCAACTAATACTGTGC
This sequence comes from Ctenomys sociabilis, assembly GCA_004027165.1. Classification (NCBI taxonomy): domain Eukaryota; kingdom Metazoa; phylum Chordata; class Mammalia; order Rodentia; family Ctenomyidae; genus Ctenomys; species Ctenomys sociabilis. The sequence continues at coordinate 16,573 of PVKA01023073.1, read as the reverse complement.
ATTTAAAATCTGATATGGCATAGAAGAATTTAAGAGTTATTAATTTCGTTTCTTCCTTTTGGGTTAGTCTGTGCCAGGGCCCTTTGAACTGCTACTTTTTCCATGGTATGCAACTCTCTCTTCATGGCACATAGCCTGGCAGTGAGCCTTGAGGACTCTGGTTCGTTGTCATTTTCCTTCAGAAGATTATTCACTGAGAACAGAAACTGAAGTAATCTGATTTGTCTCTGAAACTTCAGTATCTTGTGCAGTAGTTGCTTGGTAAATATCTATTAAGTATTTTGAATGTATGTAGGCATTACAGAATTGCAGAATGCCAAGAGCTCTCTGGAACCTTACTCTTCACCTAACCTGTAATTTTTTTTTAGGAAACTTCAACCTAGTGAAATAAAGGAGGTATTGCTGAGGCTCACACCTTGTTGGGGATACAAGCAACCCATGCTGCCCATTTCTTTCTCTCCAAGAGATATCTGGGAGGGAAATAAGCTGTGGTCATGTTTATCAGGTTTATTAAGCATCACACTGAAGACACTCCATTAGTATGTGTCCCTCATTTCACATGATAGGGCCACTGTCATCACCACCACCACCAAAATGCCTAGCTAGTGCTTCCTATGCATCCTGGAAGTGGGGCGTGAAGGTGGGCAGATATCCTAGCAAACTGAGTTTGCGCCATGAGTGCATGTTTGATGCTCCATAAAAAGCATTGCCAACATCAGCCTTCTGTGATTCCTAATCAAAGATATAACAATTACTCTTAAGTTAAATAGAGTAACTTATAGTGGATGTTTTAGTTTTTAACAGTTGTTTCAGAGTGCACATAGACTATGAAGCAAATAATGCAGATTAGTCATTAGGGAAGATGGCTGTTGTTGGAAGGCAATTGCATGAAATCCAGCTGTGTCCCTGACAGCTCCCTTGTTCCATTAGAAGGATCTGACAATGGGTCCTGGGAAAGGATGCCCTTTGTGTAAGGGACACCAACACACGTGCAGGTGTTTCCTTTCATGGATCAGAAGTGGATGTCTAGTCAGACAGAATATATATAGCAGTTGGACATATGTCTGGCTGCACCTAATAGGAAAAACATGGCTCATACATTATACTAATAAAATATCATCACTGAAATCTTGACTGAGCCATGAAATGAACACCTTTGTCCTTCAGCACTAGGGGAGGCTAGATCTCATGAGAGTCTGTGACCGGTTCTAAATTTAGGATTGTGTGTGAAACCCCTATTCTGCCTCTATTCATTTTATGAGACACACAACTATGTGATTCTACCCCAAGTATTCTTATTTGTAGAATGTAAGCAGTGGACTTTAGTAACAGTATTTTATGTCTGCTTTGTATCAAGTACCTAAAAGGGCTTGGAATGAAATGGATCTGTAGACTAAGACCTAGGGATTTCAGTGTGGTTATTTGTTCAGGGATTCTGGCGATAAAACCAATTTTACATAATTCATAAGTATAAATATATCAAGCACCAGTTGCTTACCAAAAGCAAAAAGGAAATTCATTACCATTTCAAATGTTACCACCTTAATTTGGAGAGCTAGTGAAAAACAAACAAAGCAAAAATGTCCCTAAGCAAGTGATAAATTTTAAGTACGATTTCATAAACTATTGCTGAGCTGCTCTATTATTTTTGGAATCTGAATGGTATAAAAATTATTACAGGATTTCCTTCTTTTTGTGTTCTTTGAGGGCATTTCCTATTATTTTTCCCTAGCTTCCCTCCCTTATAATTTCATTTTGAGATTTGTATGAAATATCATTAGGCTAAAATTTTTCTTTTGTTTCTTTTTCTTAAAACATATATATTTCGTACAGGGTCTACAGGGTCTTGCAGGGTCTCACTAAACAGACTGGACTTGTAATGATTCTCCCAAGAGCTGGGATTACAGGCACTCGCACCACCACACCCAGGCCTCAATTACCATTACAGTGAGCACCAGGGCGGGGATCAAACCCCGGGTTCTGCGTTGTCCCTAAGCAGGCGCATTAGTCCACTGAGCTAGCTGCACAGCCCTAAAATTTTTTATTTTCTTTAAGAGTCATATTTGCAAATGATGTAGCCTGAACCTATTTTTAAAATAAAAATGCTGGAGGATATTTTCAGCATCTCTTTATAATTCATCATCTATTTATAGCTCTGAAATTGTGCCCCCAAATTACCATTGTGATCCAGTTGTTCTGTTACAGTGTGTTTATGAAAGTGAAGACTGAGTACACAAGCCAAGTGCAAACAGAGGGACTGCAGAAGGGAGATGGGATTGCAGTGCCTGCAGGGCTGCAAATTGAGTCTCGCGTTGCCATTGCAGGGACAACAAAATGATATTATGGTAGGAAAGGGATGGGGAAGGCTAAGCGGGTTTGATGTAAAGCAATTCTGTTATCTGTCATTTGAGGGGGAAACTGTGGTGATTTTAAAACAATATTTTATCTACAGATGTTTCCAGACCCCTTCTCTGATCCAAGGAAACAAAATACCACTCAGCAACAAGCCCAGATTTAGAGATGGAGCTTGTTCCAATATAAACATTTCTTAGCTAGACCTTCTCCATGAAAGTGCATAGTCAATTTTTCCATATACAGTGGAAAAGACAAAGCTTTTAGCTTAAAAGGCTTTCTCTCTCTCCCACAGGATGAAAACCCCTGAAACTATTAGTTGAGTCTCATGGTTCACTACTGATCTCAAAGCGAATGCAGGCTTCTTCATCAGCATCCTGCAACAGCATTGTATCCCAAAGCACATGCATTGCAAACATAAAATTAGACACTCTTCTGTCCTTCGGCATGTGGTGTTTTGTACTTATTTGTCTCTCTGCTTTGTGTGCCACCAATGATTTTGTCATCAGCTTAGGGCTTGATGTAAACAAGCATTTAATAAATAATTAAAGGATCTGTAAGCAAGTGTTTTGAGCCCTGATACTAAAGGTATTTGGACAGACAAGTGATTTGGGAATCAGAAGATGGGTCTCAGATGCTCAGGATCTTCAGGAATTCTGAGGACCTTTCAGCTATCAGTTATTGTGACATATAAAAGAAAGTAGCAAGAGGTACAATGTATTGAGAGATTCAGAGAAATTCTGACAGTGAAGGGAGCATAATAAATATGTAAGGGGGAAGAAGTAAAAAACAAAGGTTCTTGGAGCAGATAGCATTTGTGCAGAGTTCTCCGGGAAGAAGAAAGTTGAAACCTGAAAGTTGGAAATCAGGGACAGTTTTGTAACTTTCTCAGTGACAGAGGGGCTAAATCTACATTCACTCTGTTGCTTCATTGTTCAAGGTAGACATACTTCACTTCTGGTAATATATCTTGATAAGGATACAAGATAGTCTTCCTTGTTTTCTTTTTCTTTTTTGTGGTATCAGGAATTGAACTTGGAACTTGTGCATGCCAGTCAGGCACTTATACCAGTGAGCTGTCTGCCCAGCCTTAGACTGCTTTCCATTGGCTGGATTTTTCACTGGAAAGAGTATTTTAATACTATCAGTTATACTTGTGTGACATCAGCCACATTTTCTTGACTTACTCTATAGTCACATGGTCATGCCATTCTTTCTTCACATGTTGTATATGACATTGGAGACATAAGCTACTCGTCAGAGTGAATCCTTGTTAATTCTTTGCTGCTAGTGAATTACTTTTATGTTCCCATGAATTACTTTTATGTTGCTTGAAAGTTAAGGATTTTGGAAGTGACAGTAATTTCCAAGTTATAACACATGAATAGGGACAATGTTATTAGAATATCAAAAGGAAATATTTTTATTTTATCCTCTTTCATTCTGCCATCTAACGCATTTTACCCAAAACTAAGCTGAACAAGACAGTACAGGAAGTGCAGTTTGGTTTGTGGCTCTCTGACTGTGGCAAAGTTGATCTAATCAACTTAGAGACTATTGAGAATTAAAGGACCCGGTGCACTTGTTTTTTATATTCTGTTGTTAGTAGCCCACCCTGAGTGGCTGAAATAGAGCAATGGATTGTTCTCATTTAATGTTTTAAAATACATTTCAAGTTTTTTTTCTTTATTTTTAACCACTAGTTTCTTAGGTGCTTGGAAGTAAAAGCAGAGGAAATCAATGTTGAACCATGACTTTGAAGAAAAAGCATATTTTCTAGGTGAATATGACTTCACACTAGCAAATTAAAAAATTTATAATCAAACAAAAGCCAAAAGAGTAGATAATCTGAAATGGATATATAATATTTTAAAGCTAAAATGAGTCCAACATTTAGCTGTCAAAATAACTAAGTTAAGAGCACACAAAACGGTGTTGTACAGAAAAAAAACCCCTCCAAATAGTTATCTCCACTGAACATCTTGGTAGTCTGCATGTCCAAGGACATAAGCACAGAAAAAAACGTGTTTCATCTGCCAAAATAACCACGAATTCTTTTTGAGGTTAGGAAGAGCCCAACCCTTTAACAAAAACTCATCAGAGGTTCAAAGCACCTTACACAAAGTATTATTATTCCTTCATAAAGATGGTTATCCTGATTGGATGATTATCACCGTGCACACAGCATTACTCTCACTATACTCAGGACCCTCCTCGCAGTGAAGACTAGGGAGAGATAAGGCACGGTAGGTCGGTAGGTCGTGTCTGCCTAGTGACAGCTGACCAGAGATAGCATCTTGCCTTCCAAATACCTTTCTGTTTTACTCACCGTGTGAGGCTGACTCACCTCAGTGCTCTTAATTCTTTGTCCTCTACTAAGTTTAAGGGATTTTTCAGCAGATGCTGCTCATGAGTGAAACCCCTGGATCTTATAATGCAATTTTATAATCTGATGTGAACTGGAGAATTTTCTCTTGAGAAACAGGTATCATATATCTCCTTGCTGTTAGAAGACTAAAGCGACTTGACTATAAAGTCAACAGTGGGAAAGCTCTCCAAATAAAACCAGGGGTGTAAAAATTGTTGTCAGGTAGATCAGGAGGGTCACAGTGGAATGCAGGCGCCAGAGCAGAACCCTTTGGTGCTATCATGTATTTCGTTTCTTCATTAATTTCTCAGGTTTCAGTTGCTGGGAGGTGTCTCCCAGTCATGTGCAAACCTGACTTATGCCTCTTCAGGGGGCATACCACACATGGTGTGGCCTGGGAATTTTAAAACTCGGCTCTTCAGTGGTTTTGAAACAAAAACGTTATTGTTCATTTTTGAAATAAATGTTTCTTTCTTCTTTTTAAGATCAAGGATGTGCTGTTTATTTTCATGTGATCATCGAAAAACTTTAGCCGGAAATTCTTAAGTTTTATTGTACTTAAATGCTCACTGGACATGACTTTGGAGAGTGTGCTTTGCATAGCTATATGAGGCCAATGAAAAGAGTCCCAAAAATGAAAGAAAAGGGATGAATGAGAGGATTTTAAATTAAAAACTGAGGTACCCATGATAAGCAAAGTCAAGAGAACTTTATGTTCTAATACACAGATGGCTACACAAGATACAAAAGCAACAATGTGGATTTGATTTTGTCTGATGTAGCTCACTTGATTGTATAACCCAACATATCGTTCTCCAGGTATCCCTCTCCTCAGAGTGGTTCCTGGGATGACATCCCTGTGCCGGGACCCAGCAGGGCAAGGGGGCTGCCCTAAAAGGCAGAACATTTCATCCTGGTGGAAACTCTCAAAGCTCTCTGGGGGACCTTGAGGATATGACTCAGTCCTGGGGCTAGTTTTCTCCTTCTTGGTGACATCAGCTGCACAATGATTTCTAGATTCCGTCTATCCTAAACATCTTATCTGGAATTCTGTGGAACTTCCTGGTGGTTCACTATGGATGGACGCTAAGAGATACTGGGCTAATCCACATCGCCACACTTCCATGAATTAGGTTACTGCCCACTGGCCTGTCTGGTTTTAAGATGGTGGTGGCAGTTAAAAGCAGAGATACATAAGGTAACACTTTGCAAACCATGAAGGGTGAGTGAGTATTGATATTATTTTTCAACCAAGTTAGTAGTATAGGAAATTACAACATCTGGCAGCTGAAAATAACATTTCAGCTTTTAAAAAGCTGAACTCTTCATATTCTGGGTTGAAAGGAAGTTTTCTTAATTCAACAAAAGACTGGGTTTTCCCTAGGTGTTCTGAATATATGATATAAAGGAAACAACAACAAAAAAAAGCTATAGCTTCCTTTTATGACACAAAATTCTTAAAATTTCACTTTTTCATTCAAATAAAAAACTAAATATGTTTTTGATGTTTATTTTCTTGATTTCTATACATGTAACATTTATAATGGAAGCATTCTGGCCACTGGAGGCCATGGAGATGGCTTTTGTTCCCAGAGAATGTGGAATACTGCGCTGAGGGAGGCAAGGATACGCCCAGGAGCTATCTTTTTATCTCTCTGTGCAAATAAGAAATTACCTGATTTGTTTTAAAATGTAATTCACATTTTAGGAAGCCATGGTATTTGTTTTGGAGGAATAACTGCTTTTGGAATACGAAAACTACTGACAAATACCAAGAATAGAAAGACACTGGTTACTTGGTCTCCACACCACCTCCTCACCCTCCGTCCAAACATCCTTTGTGGTTTCCTCCCCAGGTAATAACTAAGACAAAAGCAGAATTTCCTTTCCTAATTTCCTAGGAACGGTCCCAAAATAGCCTCAGACAGGGAACAGGGAACAGGAAGCATAAAATATCTCTCGGGAGAGCACCGAGTGTGTTGATTTCTAGCTCCCGTTGGAGCTGCAACTGAGGTGCTCAAGGCCTCAGTGGTGCCGGGCAGCCAGCAACACATCCTGGCTGCCTGGGGCAGGTGCGCTGGCCTCTTCCTGGGGGTGCTGCTTTGACTGGGATTCTGTGCATCAGTTTGGAGACCTGTTATGAGTTAGAGTAACAACTTAGGAGGTGCTAGGAGAGTGGTTCTCCAACACTTTAGAGCTGAGATTCACCCGTTGGCCCTCTTAACCAGTGAAATGTCCCGTGGAACTCACTGACAACTCACATATAAAGGAATGCCCTGAGTGAAAAAGGAAGCGCCCTGATCTGCTGCTCATCATTTTCTCTTACTTTGCATTATACCTGAGGCCTTTTGCTGGTGCCATGTCTTGATAGCCACTGAGATAGTAGGTTTTTGTTAAAAGGCCCCTGAACAGATCCTCCCCTCATGACTTTCTGTATTTCTACAGACATCATCAGCACGGGCGATTCTTGCCTCATCCTTGTGCTCTACATGTATGATGAATTATCTTGACAGAATCTTGGCAATGACTTCAGTGTAAATTCTCCCCTACATCCTCCTTTTTCACACCATACAAACTGAGGCCCTTCTTCGAAGGCACAGCACAAGTTACATTGATTCTAGGCTCTCTGGTGTTCGTCACTCAACCCATCCCGGAGTCTGTCAGTGAACTAGTGATGACAAAGCACTGCTCTCATCACATTTCTCTTTCTTTTGTCCTGAAAGATTTGGTGGAACCCTGACATCCAGTCCAACCAACCAGCACTGTTTGCTCTCCTAGAAGAATTTGATGTCTTTGTTTTAACTATTCTTTCCCCTCAGTGTACATTCTTTTCCTAATCTTAAAAGTTCAGTTCAAAAGCCACCTTTTTTATGAGGTCACTGGGAAATTCCCACCAGACATGCATTTTCTTTCTAAACCCTATGAGAGCTTTTATTGCATCTTAACTGTGTTTTATTAGTAGTGTGTTTGTTTTATTTCTTAGTGCTTTGATAATCTTTGTATGATATATGGCACTTGTTGAGGTCATAGGTGCTGCCCACTAAATGAGAGTGACCATAAAAATGCTGACTAATCAAGTGTAGTGGGATACCTAAGGAGTGCAAGGTAGAACACAAGGGTTGATCCCTATTATTTTCTATGTTTCAAAATAGCTAATTAAAATTAATAATGACACCTATAAGACATGAACATATAATAATACATGCTAAATTTTTAATTTGGGTAAAATGTATAGGATAAAGTTAAACAAAACAATGGCACTATTTTATTAGATGCTCTCTTTTGCAAATACAATTCCTTTGTCTCATTGAAAGATAACATTTTTGGGGGGCTGGGGAGATGGCTTAGTTGAATAAATGCTTCCCTGTCAAGGGTCTGAGTTCAATCCCCAGTTCTGCCAAAAAAAAAAAAAAGATGAAATTTTGGGGGCTGGAGAGATAGCTCAGTAGTCTAAAGCACCTGCTTAGTCAAGTTTAGGCAAGCTCAGGGACCACAGTTAGATCCCTGGGACCACATGCTGTGCCAGCCCCACCACCAGGGTGGGCTGAGCCAGCTACAAAAAAAAAAAAAAGATGTTTTATTTATCATTTCACTTGGTAGATATTGTGAGTTAAGTTGTATCCTTTCAAAATTCATATGTTGAGGCTCTGAGCCCATTGTGAATATATTTGCTGAAAGGGCCAAAAAAGTTACATGAGCTCATACTGAGAGGGCCTTCATCTGACAGCACTAGTGTTTGTATACTAAGAGGAAGAGGTCCCGAGCACTCTCTTTGTGAGCACAGAGAAGACTGAGAATGAAGTGGAAAGGTGGCCACTCATGTGGAGGAAGAGAGCCTCACCAGTTGAATTCGACAGCACCCAATCTTGGGTTCCTAGCCTCCAGAACAATGCAAAAATACTTTCTTACTGTTTAAGCTTCCAATGCGGGGTAGTTTGTTACGGCAGTCTCCACAGGTGAGACATTGCAAGCATGAGGCTAAAGTAGAAGAAACAGCAAAAAGCTGCTTGGGCACCCAAAGTTTGGGAAACACTACCTCCATGCTTCGAAATTATAAACGATAGTGACCTCTGTGAAAGCCATTCTATTAGCCCAGTGAGAGCCATGAATGCCCTGATCTGTCCCAGATGCAATGGAATGATGACTTCTACAGGAGGCTCTTACTCCCTGTGAGTGGATGAATACTTCAGTTATTCCACCAATTTGTTTTACATAATGCTTGACAGTTTCTAGGAAAGCAGCTGGCCAATTATGTTCCTCTCAGGTCTCTCTTGACTCTTCTGTTGCTAGACTTCATTTCTTTTTCTACTGTCATGTGTAGGGCTAGGCATTAAAAGGAAAACCATTTCTAATCTTCACTCTGTTTCCCTGTGATTGACGTATTTATGTGATTATTTCCCCTGAGGTCTCATTTTTACTGTAGTTCAAGCTCTTTTCTCTTCCTTTTTAAATTCTTGAAAATTACAAACCTATAGACTCAGGACTCAACTGAAAAATGAAAGTTCAGTAACTCTGATGATGCATGAAAAATATACATATATTCAGAAACTAAGTCAACTTTGATTCCTCTCATGTCTGAGGGAAGAATTTCCATTGTTACTAAGCTGATGAAGTTAGTTTTTTTCATAATTCTGTAATCTGAGAAAAAGTCAGAGCCTAAACATATTAATCTTTGCAAATTCACTAATTGCTGAGATTCTTACAGCATTCCTAGATAGTCCTAAACCTAGATTAACTGTCCTACTCTAAAATTTAGAAACTGATATTAGAAGGCATTATAACAGAAGATTAACAGTGTAGAACCTGGTTTCCTCCCTATGACCTTGAGTAAGTTATTCAATTGCTGTTTAGTTCCTTATCTGTAAAATGGGATTAATGTCAGTATGCTCCTCTGAGGGTTGCCATGAAGAATAAATAAATCACTAATACACATAAAGTACTTAGAAAAGTATCAGGACATGGCTAAGGTTAAGCAAGGGTCTAATAATGAAACCTAAAAGGACTTTAGGAATCAGCCAGCTAGCTGTTCATGGTAGGCTGAAGCACAGTTGTTCTTTAAGGCTGTTGCAGGATAGTGTTTACTCAGGATGGAAGCTGTATCTAGGCAACCTGGAGTCTGGGGGCAGGATGGGGTACCTGTTTGATACAAATGGAAACACTCACTCTGACTCAAAGGCAAATCCCAGTCCCTCTAGAAAAGTGCCCACTAGAGGAACAGCCTTTTCTGTATCTCATAACATCATCTGTGATACAGACCACACTTGACACTCCATGCATGCCATGCGGGGTCATTATCTAGAATTAGGGTGACCTCCTGGTTACCAATAAAAACACCACAATTGCATTATTTCCTGAAAAGTCTGAGCTACAGCCTATGCTGGATGGATTTTCACAAGTAAATTTCTGTCGCCTCCCTTGGCTTTCAAGGACACCAAAGCTCCTGCAGTTCCATTTCGGTACAGTCAGTGGATGTTGGGGAAGGTTTGTTCTGAACAGGAGTCATTCAAGTCCTTCGGAGCTTTTCTCAAAGGATGCTTTCAAGAACTTCATGGGTGTGTCACGGTTGCAGGAACCAGTGTTGCCTTCTGAGTTCCTGCAGATGCCTTGAAGCAGGAGTCTGTTTCAAGGCTTTAAAAAAAGTAAAATCTAACATACACCTTTTCTGGGCTAGAATATAGTACCTGGACGAAATGGCAAACATCACTTAGCTTTGATTTGCCTTAGTGTTTTTGAGCTGCCCCATGATTGTATTGAAAAAACCTAGCCCTTTCTGGGTTCATAATTTCCTCTAAGTCCATTCAAAAGTTAAGCTCAGTTGCATTTTATTTTATTTATTTATTTATTTGGAAGAACCTGGTATTGAACTCAGCCCCTTGTGCTTGCCAAGCAAGTGCTTATTCAACTGAGTCATCTCACTGGCCCCCAGTTGCATTTTAGAGTGTAGCATTTCTTCTGTTTTAACTTGCTTCTAATCAGCCTAGACTACAGTAAATACATGGAGTCTGATTCTAGAGGAGAACCCAAGGCTTTGCATTTCTAGCATGGCTGAAGTGATACTGGTGTCACTGTTTTTGGACTTACTTTACCACAGCCAGCAGTAATCAGGGAATTCATAGGCAAGAGCAATTTCTCCCACTCATTGACAATTCTGACTTCCAGATAGTTGCTTTGAATATATTTTCCTTCAAATTAGATTTGTCCAGTCTAAAGCAAGTTTTATATTTCTCTGCAGTATTACTAAAGTACAGTGTATAATACAACATGGTGATTTCATTTAATGCTTGTAATAATCAGTCATCTAGCTTCTCTTTTCCCACTAAATGTAAACACAGCCTCTTTTGTGAACCCTCTGCCACTTTGCACTTAACTGTTAGGTATGACACGGGTTTCACTTTGGCACTTTCACATGGCCTCAGTCTCTTCAATTGACATACTTTGCTGTCTTTCTGTAATGGAGTTTCATGTTTAGGTCATCCTGAAGGGCTTGGCAAGGGTAGGGACAGCACTCAGGGGCCCTGGTGGGGGAGATGTCTGCCATATGGGGACACATCTCCCATAGCACACCAAGGTTTCCGCAGCTAGCCCCACGGGGGAGGTTTCCTCCGCATGTCACTTTGGAAAGGCTCAGGGCTGGAATCATGTCTACTTTCACCCTTTCTGCCAGGACTCCTGAATCTTGGGGTTGTAACTGGGACAACAGCTATGACTGTGTGAGCTATTCCTTAGGCAAGTTTCCCTTTAACTTGTGTACATTTTAATCTACTTGTTAGAATTTTGTTGCTAGAATAATTTCCCCCTTATTTTTTCTTCTCTTCTCCTCCTTCTTCTTTTTTCCTTTCTTCCCTTTCTCTTCTTTCTCCTTTCTCTTCCTCTTCTCCTTCCTGCTCCTCTCCCTCTCTGCCTTTTTGTCTTCCCTTCTCTCCCTCCTTTTTCTTCCTTCCGCTCTTCCCTACTTTTTTCTCCTGTTCCTCTACCCTTATCCTCTTCTTCTCTTTCTTCAGAAGCAGAAGCTGTAGGAAGTACATGTTCCTTTATCTGGCAAGGTTCATCTACTTATTCATCATGGATCCAAGAAGTAGAATATTTAGTTGCAGACTCAGAGTCCAACTGTACTCAAATTAATAAAACTATTCTAGCGACAATGAATATAGAGTAGAAGTAAACAGTTTTCCTTTAAAAGTTATAAAGATATGTTCACATAATGACATCTGGGTCTCATTAAGCAGGATTAAGTTCACTGAAACAACTAGAAAGAACCTCAGATCAGAGTTAGAAGACACTGCTGCCTTTACTGCTGCCACGGAGAAACCTCCCCTCTCTTCCACCTTGGCTTTCTCACTTGCAAAATAAAAGGACTGAGTTCTAAATTTCAATTTTAGATCTAATATCCTATTATCCCTTTGTTTTTATAGTTCCAGGTACATGTAACAAGGTTATGGATCCAGGAATCTTCCATCAACCCTTGAACAGACCTCAATCGTCTCCAGGAGATTTCCTTTGTACAGAATCCTGTGCGAAGTGGAGGCTTCAGTGCTTGTCCCTCATGAGTGGCATTTAAGCATCGATTGGCATTGATCGTGACAGACAATAGTATCAAGGTAACAAAGCAGAATGAGGTGATTGTTTATGCACCATGATGAAATAGCAGCCACATCCAGATATTCAGCCTGTTCAACTGCTCCCCTGGCTCATGGAGGATCAAGAGGAACAGAGCTAGCACTTGGAACATCATTAGTTTTCCAAATTCTATCACTGCTCATCAGGAGAAAGCGCACAGTCACGGGAAGCTCAACGGTACTGTAGACCTGCTTCTTGCATGAGGACCACCTTGCCCCTTTGAAAGCCTGAGACCTTGAGTTTGTGCTGTGACGTACTGTAATCTCCAGCTTAAGAAAGTATGACCATTTTACAGCCGATTTGGTTTTTTCAAAAACAACATTCTCAGATTTTAGGTGGCTTTACACACTGGCACCCCAGGATCTAAGGCTAGCTTGATATTTCATGTCTCTTGCTAGTTTTTGTTGTGTAGACTTCTGGGCTGATATTTGTTTCACAGAGCTGCTTAGTTCAGGATTCCATATTGCAATGTACACAAGGCACAGAAACAGTCTGCCATGTAAGTCATATCCTGAAGTCAAATTCTACTGAAGACGTGGTTGATCCTTGTACCCTGGATTTCCTTTAATGTAATCAAAACTACTCCAGCTAACAGAGGACATAATTTCAAATAAATGTTAACACACAAGCCTGTGCCATGCTCAGGGGCCCTTTTAGCTACGGTAGATGGCACAGAATACTATTCTAGTCTGCTGCAGAGACTCGTACTCATGCAGCTGTTAATGTTATGAAATTTATCCAGCGTACCAGTTCTTGTTCTCGCGGGGGCCCTCAAGATCCTGACTTTCACCAAAAACACAATGTAAAAGCTAAGACACAACACTCCTGGAAGTGAAAACAGGGTTGTTTTGCATATTACTCTAAGCACATGTAGCTACTTCTCTGTTTTCTTTTTAAAGAAGGTTTCTTTATGTATTTTTTTCTTTAGGCAGAGAATTTGGGCTTAAATATGGAAAATTTCCCACTACCATTCAGCCTCGGAATGTTTTTTTCTCCCAAGTTTCTCATGATAAAAAGACTACGATTTGGAGGCAACTACTGGCAGCTGAATTTCATTAAGATTTTGATGGGAAACTTAAGTTGGAATTACAAACATCTGTGGTTAAACTTCCCTTTAGTAAACCATTTCCCAGAATTTAACTTTACCACACTAGGAGCAAAAATGAAAACCAGTTGACAAGAGAATGCTGTTCTTTTGCTCATACAGAAGTAGATATTGATATATTTGACTTTATGGGCACTGTATCTCTATAAGCTAGTGGTTTACTTATTTTAGAAAATAATTGCTTGGAAGTGCTAAATTTTGGAACTCAAAACATGTGCTGGAATGCTGTTTGATGGTCTTTAATGAATCAAGAGTCTCCAAATTATGTCTATCATTACATTAATATGTTGCTATAAACAAGATGATGTCCTAAATGAGCAAACTATTTGGACATTATCTGTAGCATAAAACTATGAAAATTTGATTTGAAAATTTTTGAAGAAAATAAAGGGTGCTGTCTTTGTCGTATCAAAGGTGCTGGGCAAGTTTTTTTGTTTTCAGCTTTTCTAGAAATTTAGAAAAACCCGTTCCTTTCTCTTAACTATTCAGATCATCCTATCACTGGTGAAAGCATATTTAGAAAAGCCATTGAAGAAAAGGATTACAAAAGTCAACTCTGGTCTCCTCCAGTACTGCATAACTAGCAATTTTATAAGCAAAAGTTGAAAGCAATCAGATCTGAAGAATAAGTAAAGATTTACATAAAAAAATATTTTTAACAAGATCCTATATTACCTGTGGGTAGATAGGTAGTAACAGAACAAGAAAAAGAAAAAGCAAGAACTGTAGGAAAACAGTGGGCCGTTCATGTATATTATTATATTTAAATTTTATAACCATCTTGCAAAGCAAAATATGTTTCTATTTGTTTTACAGCCAAAGGAACTGAATTTTTCAAAGATGATCTAATAAGACCCAACTGAAATATCTATAAAGTCCTGAAGCTGAGTTTCCATCACATCTGTCTGGCCACAAATACCCATTCTGCCTTTGATGAAAGCTGAATTTCTAATACAGTAAAGAGCAGACTGCAAATATAGTAACTTGTCCTCAGCCTGAATCTGACCTCCAGAGATACTTAGTTTATTGGGCTTTAAAAATATTGAGTCAGCAATTACACTTAAGCATCCAATTCTGTCTTCTCTTGGAAAACATATTAACAAATAAATCTCCCAGAAGATCTGCCAGTGTTGAGAAGTGGCTGTCCTTCTGGAAGGGACATTCTTTCTGTCCCTGGTACCCAGGACCCCATCACACACAGGATGTGTTACTTTCATTGAGCCTACTCCCCCTAGGCTTTTATTCAGTATTGATCTGTATAAAGAGGTTTTAATGTAGACTGTAGCATTGTGTGGAGGAAATATACTAGAATTTGCTTCTAAAGACAAAATAAAATATAAGAACATGCTATTAGATGTTTATTATGGAGCTACAATGGAGTAATGGAAAAGGAGAATGAAATCTTGAAACTTGCGCAAGGAACTTATCATCTACAAGTATTACTTTGCTTACCTGTAGAATGGGTATAATTGTCACTATTGAGTATTAAGTAAAATATTGGACACTATAGAAATCAACAAGGTAGAAACACAACAAGAAAATGTTAGGCTATTTGTTTTTTTTCATATTTTTAAAAAAGTTATGGGCTAAGGATGCAGCTACTTAGTAAGGCACCCAGCATGCGTGAACCTTTAAGTTTGACCCTTAGTACTGCCCAATAAATAAAGACATGAGCAAATAGACTAGTCTGGAAAAGAGTTATCTGAAGTCTTTTTGTGATCTTCACAGTTTATGTACCTTAGGTTATTTTTTAATAAGCGCTGCATAATGGCCTTTTGGTGGCATTTTGAATCTCTGTATTTTAAGGAATTCGCAAAACTTTGACTGCAGTTCTCCCTCCAGATACATCTATTTACTTAATCACCTCTTCCTAGAGATTGCCGTGAGTCTACCTGTCTTTCTGAGCTCCTCCCAACTGTCGTGCTTCCTGCTTCTCATGTGGCCATCTGACATGTCTCTGTTTCTCTGTGTGCAAGGAGTTAATGACACAGGTCCACGGATCTGTTGTGGTCTGGCATGTGCTGAGTACTCTGTGTCAGCAATCCTACCATGTATTTTACTCCTCCTAACACGTTTTTTAAACCTTCTTTGATGTTTATTGACTACATTGATATACCCAACTGTTGTGGTTGAGCTACTTTTTTTTTGCACTTATCTCTGTGGTATTTTGTTCAGACTTGCACTTCATTGCTTGTACTTCATTTTGTATTGTAGAATGGTTATGAATATTTTTTTCTGTAGAATTCTGACCCCTGGGAGTAGGGGTGTGGTTTTGCCTTCTTCCTATTCCTCCTGGTGCTCATCTTATTGGGACTGTAAATACTGTCTTCAATTTCCCTGTTGCATGAATAAATAATTAAGTGAATTGAATAATGGCCATGTGTAGGAGGTTCAAATTACATAAAAGTATTATAGGGCCTGTAGAATAGCTGGGTAATGGCTTGAGGATCTTTTTTCTTTAGCGGGGCCAAGATAAACAAAAGGAAAGCAGATAGTGAAAGAGATATAAACTATTATTAAGTAAACATTCTGCAATCCTTCAATGGCAGGGAATTTGGCTTGGGTTGGGGGCCTGGGACTATAAGTCAACAATGAAAAGAACTGAGAGGGAAAGTCCCTTGGCATTAGTCTCATTCATAGAGCCTCTTGTAAGCTGTAACTGAGTCAGTTTGTCCAAGGTAGATATATACAGGGATTACCTAGTGCTGATTTTCTTAAAGAGAAGTTAACCAATAATGACAATGACAGGAAAATCTAGTTGGGTTACCAGGAGGTAAAATCCTGTTTGTCTCTTTCAGGGTGCTCAGCTCACCATTGTCAACTACTTTTCTCTCTCTCCTTTCTTCAAGGGAGCAGCCCCGGGGCCCTGCTCCAGGGCCGCCCATGGGCATCAGCACTTCCCTTGGTTGCTTCTTCGCAGCCACAAAGCATCATCGTCAGCAACCATGACCTGCCCCTTCAGCTTCTTTCTGATAAAATCTTACTCTGGCAGTGGTATCTCCTGGGGGCAGGCTAGGTTCCCATTTCCATGCCTACACCTCCTCTGGTTCTTTTGCAGTTCTCTCTATTGGTCAAGAATTCTGCCTAATTTTTCTTGCTACAGTGTGTGTGTTAAAAAGGACTACTTAAAA
>PVKA01023072.1:0-36174 GCA_004027165.1 Ctenomys sociabilis | reverse complement strand
CAAAAATGCTTCAAGGAGTAATTTACTAGAGTGACCTTGATCAATGAAGTTTTACTTTTTCACACATATTTTGCTCAGAAAAACAAAGATGATTTTTGAAATATTGGAGTATGCAAGCCGGGCGTGGTGGTACATGCCTGTAATCCCAGTACTCAGGAGGCTGAGGCAGGAGGATTGTTGTGAGTTTGAAACCAGCTTGAGCTACAAAGTGAGCTTAAGGCCAGCCTGAACTGCATAGTGAGACCCTGTCTCAAAAAAACCAAAAAAAAAAAAAAAAAAAAAAAAAAAAAAAAAAAAAAGAAAAATTGGAGTATGCTGCTTATAGTTCTTCTAGGTATATTTTGTTTCTAACTATGGCCTTTTTATTCAAGAAGAACATTCTGGGCCCCCATAGCTAGTAGGCCAGACTTACAAACTCAGAGTAAGGCATTAGCTTGAAAACTAATTTTAAAAAACATACTTCCAGTACAGCCTAATTTGATTTAATAAAGTATGTCAGATTGTAAAGTATTATGATTATTATCAATTAAGATATAGATGAAAGATATAGACTTTTGTTCCTCTCTGGTAAAGATTTATGTATTTGGAGAAAATTGCTTTTTTTTCTTACAGTTTTGATAGTTTATTTTAGATGATAAAGAAAATTATACATCGGAACATTTAATGACATACTTTGCAAGTTTTGATACATATATACATTATAAAATGTTCAAACCAGGTTAGACATATTATTTGTTCAAATAATAATCTTTCCTTTATAATGATTTTTTTCCACAATTACTTCTTTCTGGCACATTAATGTGTTCTGTAATCACCCTGGAGTGCAATAACATCTCAGAGTTTCCGTATAATAGCAATTACATACACTGATTAAACTTTTACCTTTTTGTTGCAAATGTCTTTCCTTAAGGACTTTGTAAATAAAGATGATTTTGGTGAGTGATAAGAAATTTTAAAAAGGAAGCGTATATGCAAATGAATCACTGTTTTTTTTTCTTTGGCAGAACCAGAGATTGAACTCAGACTCTTTGTGCTTTCCAGGAAGCACTTATTCCACTGAGCCATCTCTCCAGCCCCAAATTATTTTAAAATCAGACAGAGGAGACCATTTTGCCTTCTAGATGTCAGAATTTCTTTAGCTCTAGACTACAGAGCAGAGCTCATCAACATTATAAACTGATGTAACACAAGGGAATTGATTGTAAAGCTTAAAAATTGTGTACTAAATAAGAATCTAATAAACTGGCTATTAAGTCCCAAAACCAGATATGTCAGTGTTTTCTAAGTATGATTTAATCTTTGTATTTAACTAAACTCATAAAGAATTAAAGATTTTCAAAAATAGAATCTTTCTAGGTTTTTATTTTAAAATATTTATTATCAGTATTTATTGGACTAGGGATAGAAGCTCTAAAGGTAGATTTTGAGGAATCTCCACACTAATTTCCACAATGTATGCATCAGTCTCCAGCTAACAGTGGAGAAAGCTATTCCTTTTCTGGAATATTTTTCCAGAAAAATTGAAAATAGCATACCACAGTGATGTATATTAACCTATGTTTATAGAAGCAAAATTTGTCATAGCTAAACCTTGAAAACAACCCAAATTCTCATCAATTGAGGAATGGATAAAAAAAGTGTGGTATTTTTATACAATGAAGTATTACTCAGCTAGAAGGAAAGACAAACTCTAGTATTTTATGGCTAGATTGATGCACCAGGAGACCATACTTGTAAGTGAAATAAATCAAACTTGCACGTATAAACATCCCATTGTAAGAAACTGAAATAGTAAATAAGATCCAAAAGGTACAATAGTCATTGTGAAAGGAGGAAAAAAAAAAACTGTTCAGAATGGAAAGGACAACTGGGGTGGAGGAAAGAAGAAAAGAAGGAAAGCAAAAAAAAATTGTATATATGCTAAGATAATTGTACTACTAATTTCTATTAGTTCATTGAAAGGAACATTTAGGGGGCCTGGGATATAGCTCAGTGGAATAAGCGCTTCCCTGGCAAGTGCAAGGGCCTGAGCTCAATTCCTAGTTCCACCAATATAAAAGAAAGGAACAGATAGTGTGTATATTGCTTGACCAATCTTACATGCCTTTGTCTGAGCAGCTACTCTGAAGATAATGATATGCAATATAGCCATCTAAAGGTTAAGCTGCTACATAATTAGTTTGTATATAAAGGAGACAATCGAGAGTATCAATCAACTTCATGAGATATGTTGATTAGTTTATCACCATTGAAAGCATTATATAAAAATTAATATTAGCCCTTGATGAATATTTGTATTAAAATATAGCATCAATATTTTCTCAGAATTGATTAGGGAAAAATATATCTATATTTTCTATAAATATGGAAATTAGTAGTAGGGTAATTTCATGTAAAGTTTTTAAGCAATTACATTGCACATTAGCTGAAAGGTATATCTTCCATTGCTTTGTTTATAAATTTTCAAAATCCAGAAGCACAAAGAAATAGTCTTTTGTAAACATTCCAACTTTTTAAAATTTCAAACAATGTAACCCTGTGAAATAATGCTTTTAAATTAGGCTTTCTTTTATAAAGAGTTAAAATCTGGCATGGGAAGTTTGTGCAATGTAATAACTGACATCGACTCATTGTTAGAGTCAAAATATCAGATTGGAAGCTTCTCTAAGAACAGACCTTTGCTTTTGTAGTAAGCAAACTCAATGTAGGATAATTCAGAGCAATAGAGTCCAGTCTGAAATGTGTGAATTGATATAAAATATGTTTCACACTAAAACATAATTAAATTTTCAACTTTTTGATGCATCTCAGCTTCAAAATTTTAGATGAACTTGTATCAACTTCGGAGTTGAAAAATATACATCTGGTTTTAGTTCATTATCACTTTGATTCAGAGAAAGTTATGGAGAAGAAGTCTCTTCCAAGATTTCAAGACCACTGCTTTTAAAACAATAACTCTCCCTCCTTCCCTTATTGGAAAGGAGGCTGTCCTGGCAGTCTGAATAGGCAGTGCAGAAAAAATAATGCTTCTCGTAATCATGTAAGCCTCCAGCAATAAGATGGAGTTTGAGAAGGTATCCTCTACAAAACAAGTGTGTACAAAGGAACTGCCAGTTTTTAAATATTCTGTTTTGAAAATCACCTTTGTTTTTTCTGCTCTTCTTTCATAAAGTAGAATCTGTGCTTTTCTTTGCCAGAGGTGAAACTAAGATGAAAGCACATAAATGAAGCCAACAGCTTCTGTGGAGGTCTGGAACTTATGCCAGATAATCTGCATGAGCATTCTAGGAGAGAGAGCGAGAGCGAGAGAGGGAGAGCGAGAGAGCGAGAGCGCAGGGAGGGGTCGGCCAGGGAGGTCGACGCTTGACGTCATGGTATCGGCCTCATTCTTTTGCTATGAGTTAGGGTAACCAAAAATGATGACAGGTAAAGAGGAATAAACTATGCAACACATACACACCAATTTTAAGAAACTGTGCCTAGTTTTGTTCCTTCACAAACGGTAGACTGAGCTAAGTCATATGAAATCTGGAGACACTTGGAATACTGTCTCAGTAATAGATGAAACAAAGACAAAAACCTTACCTACATAAAGTTTACATTTACAAATTTAATTGTATCTTTATGAAAAAATGATTTTTTCTAATGTAATCATTTATTTTTCGAGTTTTTCTTCATGTTGATCTGCCACATTTTCTTTAATAAAAGATCAAAAAATCCTAACACATTGTTTTAATAAAATTGCATTTCTAATCCCTACTTAATAAATGAAGAAATCACATGTCAGGACAGCTTAGTGTCTTCCAGGGGTTCAGACTGTTAATAGTATTTACAATCAGATGGTTTTGCTCCAGAGGCTCTATGATTAACTTCTTCTCTGTAGAGGTTAAATAAGAAATCTGGGAAGGAAAAGAAGCCAAAAACAACAAACAAGTAATCAAACAACAAAAAACCAGTGCTATTACAGAGCCTAATAAAGTCCTTAAGTAATAACAGTTTGTGTATTTAGGGAAGGAAAAGTAGATTTGAAAATCCATCATAAAATAATGGCTTTTACATTTCTCATTTTTAAACTTGCACTAGGTAGTGGTAAAGCCAAGCTGGATGCAAGGACTGGGCTGCTGTGGAAGGCAGATGTGGACCATTACATCCGGTGTTTTCGCCTTGCATCTCTTGCATGGAACAAATGCTGAATAAAAGCTGTCACAAAGAAGCATTAGGAAGACTAAGTTATATCAGCCCTAGACCGAGCTGATTCTACAAAAGAGAACTCATGCATTTATCTGGGACTAAAAAGAATTTAAAGTTCCTCATAGAAACCAGGGTTCATCCATTAGGAATGCATACATGACTTAAGATTTTGAATAAACCTAAACAGAAATTCATTTGGAGAGAAAAATTCATGAAAATCAAAATCTAAATGAAAAAAAAAAGCCAAAGAATGTTCTTCTTTCTTTAACCTCACCCCCTTACATGTGCTTAGCAGTACAGAAGAGATAATGAAACCGTGTTAACTATACTAACCATGAGCACATAGGCCTGTCTTTAAATTAATGATGTTTTTTACAGTTCCTCACCTCTGTAATCAAGATGCCCTTTGGAATTGATTGAAATAAACAGTCAAGCTCAGAAATGTGTCCCCAAATTATTGTAATGTTAAACTCAGCAACAAAGTAGGGAGGAAATTGCCTTGTTTGGGAAGTATATGATATCTGCAGACCAAGATCTGATATACAAAAGACACTGTGAGTTGCAAGGGCCTCTCTCCTTCTCAATATTGTGTTCTTAAAAGGAGAAAATGTATGTGTATTTTTTTTATCGGCTTCAGGGAACTCTCATAGCTTTTATTATATTCTTAGCTGCACTCCCTAACTGCTCGCACTGTTGGAGTGCCTGGCATTGGGGACAAAAAGCAATGTACCATGGTCAATAGTAACTATTATAGCAGTTTCACTTTGCGCAGGCTCTTTGCCCAAAGTCCTAATTCAAGTGATACAGAAGAGCTCTCCAGAGATTGTAATGGAAGGCAATTGCAAATGTGTAGCCCACAAAATCACTTTTGCTTGGTGTGAAGGATACTTACTGAGTGCTTTTATTCCGGTGTTCTTTTTGAACATCATGACCAAGTGATACAAAGCAGGAAGGCAACATGCTGCAGAGTTGGGACCAAGAGAATATTTGTAAGAATGAATATGATAAATAATACAGCACTTTATACATATATATATGTTTTATACATATATATATATGTTTTACACACACACACGCACATATTTATATGCACAATATATGCATGATGTAATATCTTCAGACAGTGGAAAGGACTGCCTACTTAATCAAAGATGTGGGCATAACTGGATATTCATAATCTAGAGTATTAGGAGAATGGGAAAAGAGCTTGGCAAAATGCAAAAATATATCTATGGTATCAATACACATATGTGAAAATATGTGTGTGTGTGTGTGTGTGTGTGTGTGTGTGTTTTTCCAGGCGAGTCTCACTGTTCAGTCTAGGCAGGACTTGAACTGGCAATCCTATCTCCCTGTCCTGAATGCTGGTGCATGGCTGTATGCAAGTGGGTCTAGCGCTAGTGCATTCTTAAATGTTCTTCAAGGGCAAGGAATCGCATAGTGTTCAGATTTTTTAAAGTAGATTCCCTCAATTGCATCTGATCAATTTATGCAGCATAAATGACTACGACCGTGTGGGGTTTCTATATGGAGAATCCTTAGCGCAATGTAGGTGATGTTAGTTTTGTTTTTCCTTAGCTCATATTTTGTTTCAAGTTTACCTGTTTAAACAATTGGACTTTAAGCTCGTTTTTCTTCCTAATAAAATTATAAAGCAAATATATTAAAACAAATTGTTGAAATGAAATTTTTTTCATTTTCCCTATGCAATTTACAATTGCACATTGCAGTGCTTTGTAAATATGATTATGCTATATTTTCACATATGTTTATTGATACCATAGATTTTTGCATTTTTGCAAAGCTCTTTTCCCATTCTCCTAATACTCTAGATTATGAATATCCAGTTATGCCAACATCTTTTATTAAGTATACCATCCTTTCCACTGTATGAAGATATTACATCATGCATATGTAATCATGAATTGCTATGTATATCTAGGTCTATTTATACTCATGAGATTTTATTTACAAGTTTAAATTTTTATTTTTAAATATAATTTCATAATAATATCAGAGACTCAATAGTTTACTAAAGTTAGTAACTTAAGAGTTCTTTAAGATTAGTAATTCTTACTATTATCTTTATATTCTTTATACTTTCTAAGAAGTATCTTTCATTGTCAGAAAATAGTAAAACAATAACCATGTATACATAACCTGTGTATGCATTGCTGAACCTTAAGACTCCATAGACAATTTTTGAAGATTTTTCTCTTATCCATTTATCTAGTGATTAATCATACCATCTCTACTTTATTCTTCACTTTGTTAGCATGGTAGTAATTGTATTTATTTTTCTATGGTGAGAATCTTTAAATTTAAGTTTATATGTAAGTTTATTAAACTTACCAGAGATTATGAATGATTCAAAAATATTAGAATCCTTCAACCAGATCATACATTTCTAACTTTTTTTCTTTTTCTTTTTTTTTTTTTTTTTTTTTTTTTTTTTTTTTTTTTTTTTTTTTTTTTTTTTTTTTTTTTTGTGGTACTGGGAATTGACCTTAGGACCCTGTACTTGCCAGGGAAGAGTTTACTATATTGAGCTATCTCCTCAGCCCAAAACATTTTTCTTTCTTTCTTTCTTTTCTTTCTTTTTTTTTTTTTTTTTTTTTTTTTTTTTTTTTTTTTTTTTTTTTTTTTTTTTTTTTTTTGGCTGGCTCAAGCTGTCTTAAAGTAAGGTCTGAAGATTGAACCATGGTTCCCTGTGTCTGCCTGGGTTTGCCCAAACAGGGGCTTAAACAACTGAGCAATCCATAAGCCTAATTTTCATTTATTTATTTATTTTTTAATTTTTGTGGCAGGCTCAGCCCACCCTGGGGTGGGGCTGGTACAGCATGTGGTGCCAGGGATCCAACTGTGGTATCTGTGCTTTTGCCTAAGTTTGCCTAAATAGGTGCTTTAGACCACTCAGCTATCTAGCCAGCCCATCATTTCCTAATATTCTACGTGATTTTCTTATAGGACTGTTGCCTACCTTTCTCAACGGGTGACATAAATTAAAATTTTATTAATATTGTTTTAAACTAAAATACTTATTTAGAATTTTATTGATACGTTTTTTCCATGTTCTGTGTTTTGCTTCCCTCTTACTGAAGTAATGCTTTTCCACTGCTAGCAATGAGCACCTAGAAGTAGTAAAATTTGTTTTTCTCTAAGAACATATTTGTTTTTCATTACTCTTTAATGATGGTCTGAATAGAAATAGAGTTTTCTGTTCACAATTACATTCTCTCAGCGTCTTGTAGACAGAGCAGAGTACTACTCTGCCATAGGAAGGATAAACTTAAGTGATTTGTAGGAAATTGCATACATCATGAAGCCATAATATGTAACGTAGATGCACAAACATAAATATCACATGGTTTCTCATAAATAAAAAATCAATATATGAAACAGTATAAAATAAAAGCCAGACAACAGGAAAAGAAAAAAATGAAAAATATAAGAGCATTATAATTCAGTATGGACAACATATCTAAATGTGAACGTTCACCTACTACATTTGTTTCACATGTCTAACATTGTTCTTTGTCTTGTTAGTTTGGTTTTCAATCTGTATATATGATGTAAATACTATCTTATTAGTTTGTATGTAAAGTATGTAAGTATGTAAAGTCTTAGAAGATAAATAAATGTATCTGGTACCAAAAGTAAAAGGTTTGGGGAAGGTGAGAGGGAGATGGGACTGGAATGTATTGTGTACATGGACAATGACCATACAGTGAGTATAATCTTTATGTACTGAAAACATTTACTAATATAAGTCAAGATAGAGAGAGAAAGAGAGAAAGTCAGAGACAGAGACAGAGATAGAGACAGAGGAAGATAGAGACAGAGACATAGAGAGACAGAGAGAGACAGCATGAGAGCCAGAGGCAAAGAGAAAGACAGAGAAAAAGAGAAAGTGAAGGAGAAGGAGAAGGAGATGAAGATGGAAACTGAGATGGAGACAGAGATGTTGATTGAGATGGTGATATTGATGGAGATGGAGATGGAGATAGATATGGTGATGGAGATGGCGATGGCGATGGAGATGGACATGGACATGGAGATGGAGTTGGAGATGGAGATGGAGATGGAGATGGAGATGGAGAAAAGAAAGGTTGAGACCTGGTTTCTTTCTCCTCTACCTTCTTCCTTTCTTCTGCAGGTGTACCCATGGTTTTCTCTCTCAATTCATTCCTCATTTGGTCTGTTCTAGCTTCTTTGCCAAACACAGACTCCTCTGGATGCACCTGACTTCTTCAGGATAAATTATTGCTTATACTTATGTGGCCCTACAGGCAAGTTGCACATCTTTTCCATTTGGGGTCAAATTACTGAAACAAACGTTTTTTAATGCTATATCACTGTTGCATAAAGTAATATCTAACATATGGTACGTCCTAAAATATGATTATTGAAAGAATGTATAAACTATATACGTTTTCTAATAGAACCTCCATCTTACAGCAGTTGTCCTGCCCCAGTGTCATCTCCCTCACTCAAAAGAAACTTGTGTCCTTCATAATGCTATCGAAGTTTTATTTCTTAACTCTACATCATTTCTAATTCTCTTCATTTTTTGTATTAGTTTTAAGTTTTATTCTACATTATGTACCACTATTTAGAGTACATAGGCAGCACTTTGATGGTTACTAAACAACTGCTTGCCAATTTTTACAATTTACAAGACCTTACAATATTTTAAAAGGCCAAGTACCAGTAATACCTTGTTCTTAGAGCACCTATCTTGTCATTGGGAGGTAGGAATGGACTTAAAATGACAGGCCAGGAAGACTGGAAAGACCATCAAAATTGAAAACAATAGAACAAGGACCAACCACCACAGTACAAAAAAAAAAAAAAAAACAAAATAAAACATGGGATTCTTAATTTTTGGAGTCTTTGTAGAACAAACAAACATTAATACTATTGTTATTTGTAATTAATATTGCTTGAAGTGTAATAAACTCCAACTGACTCTAAATTTCATTTCTGTTTTAAATTCTCTTGGCCTTTTTCCCCTCAAAACTATCAATTGCCCTGTAATTTTCAATTAGATTTAATTGTTCCTTTATCTTCTTCTAGATTCATAAATGTTTTAATATCAGAGCGTCTCATTCTACCTCCCAAGACTCTCACCACCTCTTTTTTGAGTTTTTGCTCCATGTCCTGAGTTATATTCCTGACTTTTTGGACCACTCTTTCAGGTCTCTGTGGTGATTATGCTCTCATAAAATTTTATTCATTTTAGAATAATAAGATATTCTAAAAGCAATTTTAAAGTTTAATATGTTAATGATCTACTTGAACACTTTGCATTACTATTTTTGGTGAAAGATTTAACCTCATTCATTAAAAATTTATGTGCAGTAACATTCTGGAGAAAGCTTGGCCTTCTGTTTCCTAACCATTGAGGTTTTCAAATGTAAGTGTTAGAAAATAGTGTTCTCGTATGCCAGTGGCATGAAACTGAACAAATCACTCATTCCCTGCCTGAAGAACAAAAAAACAAAGCAAAATAACAACAAAAAGAAAAACAAGTGTCTGTCCTTAGATCCCAGTGGGTGCAAACTGCAGTTTTTCCCAGCCTTGTGGCACAGAAAGGAAAATTATAGTAAACCCAGACTTACCATGTTAAGGTTCAATGTTTGCAAAGAAAAATTGTAACTCTCTAGAGGCTAGGTAAGCTTCACAGAGCCTTTAATCCATTAGTCCGTGACTTATCCATTTTATTTATGGGGGACCATTTTTTCCAAAGAAACATTTGTTTCCTCCTTCATTATTCTCTTTAGCAAAGGTCTAAAAGGAGCTTTTCAGGGTGAAAGCCTCTTTCATTCCAAATAGGTTCTCAAATTTTTAGCAAGATGGAGTTAGGAATAGTTTTCTAGGATCTCCAGCCTTAATATATTTTTTTAAAAAGCACATTTTTAAAGTATTTAAAATATCTTATTTACACAGATGGCATGTATCGAACCTTATAACCGAGCTGGATAGAAGATAATAGGAAAAAAGTTTAAATACAAAGATTGCAGTAGAGAAATCAAAATTTAGCACTGGAAGCTTTGTAGATATCACTTATTCTATTGGCTTCAAAGTGAAATGTACTTTGTAATGTTCGATGGCACTAAGGGCATAAGAGTATCACCCCTCCCAGGTTTTGCTTAGAGAACATCAAGCAAAATTGCTCACTTATAAAATATATAAAAGATAAACTTTTTTTGAGTCTACTACTGAATTTCATAAAAGGTAAATATTCAAATGTTGAAAATTTCTCCACCTATCCAAATAAACCTAAAATTTATGTATCTATAAAATCTTTCATTTTAAAACAAAGTCATGAGTTAAACTGGGTAAATTCACAAGCAATATCAGCCATACTGAATTCCCCTAAGCTGGCGATTCACAACTAATTTTTGTTGCAATCATCTGGGAGTCTTGAAACCGATTGCTAGGCATCGCCAACACTTTCTGATTCAGTTGTGACATAGACCCTGAGAGTTTGTCCCACTCCTACTTTCCAAAGTTATGCTAACTCCTCCAGAAGGACCTCACTTTAGTATACAGTCTAGATAAAATAGTCCATGGGCAATGAGAATCTAAGTAAAAGTGTCCTTGGTTCACTTGAGAAGTGCATTCAGGCTACTGAGAAGGCAACAATAAAGGCAGGTGCTCACACTTCATTTGCTTCTCTTTTGTCTTAGCTTTTGGCTTCAACTTTTTATGGGAAAAGAAAAAGTGTGGCTTCTGTACTCTGTACCTTCCCCAGGTTTCCAGGTTTCCAGCAGTGGACCCTTTTATTCCGTCGTAGGGTAATCGGAGCCTTGCAGGGCGAAGTTGAGCGCTTCACTGACAGAGATGCACCGTAAAGCAGCGCTGGCCCTGCTACGTGACGGCCCGTGATGAGTGAGCTGGAGAATAGATGGAAGCGAAGAAGCTGCCGTGTGGTACTGGCTTTTATTACTGTAAATGATCTCATATGCTTGCCGTTTACTTTAAAGTTGATCAAATGTAACCGGAGACAGTGCTGACAGATGCTGAAAACGTGTTAACCTTTCCTTTTATCTTTCCTGCTTATGTGTATCTTGTACCATGAGACTTCTTAGATAGTTTTATTAGCTGATAGTTGAAATGTTATACAAATATCCCCACAAAGAATGCCATTGTGAGAAATAATTGTCTGTAACTCTGTAACTGATAAAGCCAAACTGCTCGGTTCATGTACAGTAACACCAGACACATTAACGCACAATATGGTTGGTACAGAAGTGCACTTTTAAAATAAAATTAATTTTTGAATGCATAACGAACTTATATTAACTAATAGATTTCAATTAGCCTAAAGCTAATTGGTTTGTACTATATGGGAAATTATTTTAAAGAAATCTAACTCAGCTGGTTTGTATTAATTGAAATTTTAGGATTTTTTTTCTTGCAATAAAACTTTTTGTAAAAATTACATAATTATTTTGGTTTCTATATGTTTATTAAATAAAATGTTCTTCATACAGATCTAGTGTACCTAGGCCTTGCTTCAAAGAAATGAAATGATTCTGTATTATGACAGTGATCGTATTGCTTGATTAATTTTTCATACCTATATTTTGAAATCTGACTGACTACTTTGAAGCTAAAAATATGAAATAGAATAACCACTATAAATTCCTTACCATCTTGTTTTGAAATTCTGTATCATTTTCGTTTACATCTCTCTTTAAAAAATCATGGCAGATATTTTTAATATAAAAAGGCACATCTATATCAATGTATAATTTTTTGCTCAATGCAGCTATTTTTTGTTACTGTGTAACTGATGCTTATTAATTTTTTTATATCATTCTTGCTCTGTAATTCCAATT
Organism: Ctenomys sociabilis; assembly: GCA_004027165.1. NCBI lineage: Eukaryota > Metazoa > Chordata > Mammalia > Rodentia > Ctenomyidae > Ctenomys > Ctenomys sociabilis. The sequence goes on along the minus strand of PVKA01023072.1, from coordinate 24,136 downwards.
CTGAACTCAGAAAGACCTGAAACAGGACATAATTATTTGCTCATGATAGCAAGACCAATAAGAAAGAAACTCCTAAGTGGCTTGAATGTGTTTTTCTCTTCCTCTTCACATCATTGCGATCAGAAACTGAAGAAGAGAGCCAGGGAAATAGTGGTCTAAGTGCCTGCCTGGCAAGAGCAAGGACCTGGGTTCAATCCCCAATACCATATGCCATGCTGGCCCCTTGACAAACAGGCCATCAAAACCAGGAATGGTAGCACATGCCTGTAATCCCAGCACTGGGGAGGCGGAGCCAGGAGGATCACTGTGAGTCTGAGCTGTGTAGTGAGACCCTGTATCAAATAAATGATTAAATAAAAAAAATTAAAAAACTGAAGAAGAGAAACTACTCTTACAAATATTAAAAGTAAAAGTCCCCTTGGGAAAAACAAAGAATGCAATAGGCTCAAAAAGTGTGTGGCGAAACATGAAGTACTGAGAGAGGTCGGATCAGTCAGAAAATTGGCTGGAGCCCAATGAAAAGTTGTTGAGGGACATGAGAAGTGTAGGAGGACTCTGCAGTCTCAAGTGAATGTGAGAATCTTTAGTTTCCATAACTTCATTTGTAAGAGAGGAGGGAAAGGTACTGATCAATTATATGGAAAGACTATATAAATTATCCAACTGGACTAAGATTTAAACTGGTCTTTTGTTAATTTACAAACTTGTTTGGGAAGAAGCTTTGTTAGTTAATGCAGGATGATCATAAATCTTTGTGTGGCCTATTTGATGAGGAAGCCAAATTTATGTTTATTATTTCAACATCAAACATGACTTATAGATAATTGTTTCATTTGATGAATTCTATCACTCATATGTAATCAAAATAATCTGAGATATATATCTAGTCCAGCTTTTTATGTCATATCTGTCTCTATATCTATCTGTCTATCATCTATCTATCATCTATCTATCTATCTATCATCTATCTATCTTCTATCTATATGTGACTTGAATATATACTAAAATATTAATAACCCAGTGTATTTCTCAGAAACATTCCAGGAACTGGGTAAGTAAAATTTATATTTGAAAGGAAAAATTCTTAGACTTTGCTGATAATATAGTGCTCCACAACACTTCATTCTTCTAGTATTAAGTGATGATGGAAGAAATATTTAATACTGCATTCCTGAGGAATACTTAACATCAGTTTGTCATGCTTTCTCTCCTTGGCTTAATTGGCAATCTTAGTGATTTACAAATCTTTACATCTACTAGTTGTAAGGTCAGTGGGAAACGCAGGCTAAAATAACTCAGATATATACACAATATGTCCGTGGGATACAGTCTGACATATCTCAATAGAAAAGGTCATTGGTCATTCATCATGTGGTATGCAGTAATGATTATTTGTCTTATACTTTGGTAATATTTTTAAATATGTAATAACACCTTGAAACACCAATGCTTACAAAAATACGTGCTAACTCAAATTAAGTAAGGCATTTCTGTGTCTGAAAAGGCTGTTGATGAATATACTTGTTTAGGCTATTTACACATTTATTAGTCACCAGGTAGACCTTATAGACATAAATAACTGAATGAGTTTCAATTATCAATTTAAAAAGTAGTCACCATAATAGGAAGTCTTTAAATTACATTAATCGCAACATTAGGGATCAAACACAGGGCTTTACATGTACAAGACAAGTGTTCTACTGAGATACATATCCAGCTTTCTGAGTTCCATGTAAATGTAACTCTATAACTAGTATTTTCCACTTGGACCCAATTATCCATTTTAATCTAAAATCTAATTTTATTTCAAGTTTACCTGTGAATGTAAAAATAAAGCAATCATGGTTACTTTGGATCTATAAGCTGATGATAACTCTCGGCTACTTCACACTAGTTTATATGAAAATAGAGCTGAAACTTCTGTTTAGTTTTTCCCACCTATTTCATGGGATGAAAATAAACTATGCTGGAAGTTAATTTTCGGTAGTGGTGGCCGCTGCACCACAATCCAGAATGGTGGCAGCACAGAGAATATGTTCCTCAGAATTGGATTCACATATGTATATACACAGGATAGTTAAGATGATTATATTACTAATTTTTACTGGTTTTTCAAAGGTAGAAGTTAATGCTTAAACTTTTTATTTTGACCAATTTGACATCTGGTAATCTGAGCAACTGCATTGAAGGAAATGTGCAATAGAAGAACCACTGTCAAATACTCATCATCTTGTAGTATTTTTCCTATATTTTAGGGAAGGTCTACAGGGTGTTCGAGGTCTTACTATTAGATAGCAGTGGTAGTGATTTTCCTGTTTTTAGCCTCCCAAGTGCTGGGATTATAGGAGAGTGCTACCATGCCCAGTCTCAATCGTCATCTCAGCCTGCCCTGGTGGAGGCAGGTCCAGCACAGCATGCTGGGGATGGAACCCCAGACCCTTGGTCCTGCTTGCTGGTGCTTTGATCTGCTGAGCTATTTGGCTGGTCATCATCTTGCTTTTTTAATAAAAACTAAATTTAAAAACCTGGACTCAAAATGCTGTGATCCAGGTACTTCACGTTTACATCCCAGAAAGAGTATAGATCTTTACAGCTGTATCTGGTAGCAGGCCTTGGCAGTATCCTTATGGTTCTCATTGTAGGTACATGTAAAATGCAAGAGTTGTTGGGTGAGGAAGACTTCCACTCAAATTCAGAAGGCTTGAGATGCCGGTCCCTGAGAGGTCAGTGTGTGAAGCTGTGAGTGTAAAGCCAAAGGTACAGTGGAAACTGCAGAAAATTGGAGAAGCCAAAAATATTTCTCATCTGAGACAATATTCAAGGAGCATACAAAGTGGGCCTAAGAGAGAAGCCATGAAGGTACACCTACTGAAAGTGCCAGAGAAGCAGAATCATGCACACCCTTTGCAGCTCAAGATTTGCCACAAATTACTTCAGGTGTTCCACATGAAACTAATGGACTTTATGTTTGCCCTGCTGAATTTTGGTCTTGATTTTTTCCCCATTATTTTATGTCCCCATTTGTATCTTTTTAAATAAAAACCTTTATCATGTGCTATTGAAAGCTGAAAGTGTCTTCCTTTTATTTGTACAGTGGCTCACAGCTAATGATTTACTTTAAATCTCAGAAGACTTTTTTTGTGATATGGGGAATTAAAATCAGGGCCATGTGCTTGCCAGCAGGAACTTATGCTGCCTGAGCTATATCCCCAGCCCCCAAATCTCAGAAGACTTTGGACTTGAATATTTCAGCTATACTGAAGCTGTTATGCTGTTGGAAATGCTTGGAGATGGACTAAATTGCATAAAATTACATGCATGAGTCTTGTAGGACTTAAGGGTGGAATGTTATGTTTTTCTTTGTCTACATGGTCCTCCAAAGCCTCATTCAGTAATTGGAGGCAGGTGTTCTAGAGGTAGCTGAATTTAGTTTGGGATTGGTGTAGAGTCCAATACTAGGATTAAGAGTGTGAGTGCTACACCTGCCCTAGGGTGGGTACACTGCATATAAGACAAGTGAAAGAAAAAGGTTCCCCTACCATGAGTTGTTCCTCCTCCACCATTTTTCCCCTTTGGCTCAAAGGCAGGTGAGTATGGGCTGAAAGCTCTACAGAACGAGCCTCTTGTCTCTTCACCTTTGGGTTCTGCATTAAGTCCAGTCAAAAAGGAAGTCTACTACTAGTCTTTAGGAAGTCCATAGCAGTGAAGTTTGCTGCTGGATACCAGAGCATGGAGCCATCACGGTCTTCTAAAGTGACCCAAAATACAACCATAAACACTGATATCTGTATCTTAATTGGGCATCTATAGTACTTCACCTTCCCCAGATTTTAGCACTCTGATGCGAAGGTGAGTGGTCACAGCTAGAAAACATATTTTTAAAATATATCTTCAACTTTTGTAGCAATGATAAATGCAATATTTCTGAGGTATATGATTTCTGAAATATATAATTTTCAAAAATCAAGGTCTGCTGAATAAGGAGACTTAATATATCAATTTTGGGGAAGACACTTTTTAAAAGCTGAAGAAATTCTGGTAGTGGCTTTGTTCTTGGATATTGTCCAGAATCATCTAACACCTTACAGTATTCTCATTTTAGGTGTTTATGGAGAGGTTGGTTATTTCTTTGTCACTAGGCAAGTAATGAGCTGAATGTGACTGTCAGCTAACATTTTATTATGTGTAATATCATTGATTTTCAATCTGTTATCCATGGAGGATTTTGATCCATAAGAGATGTAGAAAAAAAAAAAAGACTGAAGAATGTAGAAGCCTTATTTATGACCATAATAAGTACACATGAAGCCAAAGAGTATTGAAACCTAAATATTGAGATTGTTTCTAAAATATTTAGGGCATATGTTTTCAGTACACTTATAGTTTATATAACAAAATTTTATAATTTCAGATGTGATTGAAAAAACTCAGATGGAATAAACATGTATTACCAAGATACAGAGTAGAAAACAAGAATGTGACTAATATTATTTATAATAACAGCACATATGTTCCAGTACTGAGAATTCTAGACCAGTTCTAGCTTTCCTGAGTTCATGGTCACTAGTCTTTTTCCATATCACGCAGTATGTTTTTCTAAAATTACATTTAGTTCCTGTTGAAAATGTTTTTCTTTGCAGAGAACCACATAATTTTTTATTTTAATAGTAGCCATTTAATTTGAAGTAAAAAAAATTTATTATCTACTTAATCATTGAGAAGTTGTACCTGATCTTTAAATTCTATGTAATCATAACAAGAAAAAACATTCTTTAATACAGACTTTAAATAAAATGAGGAAGAGACAGGGTCAGCTAATTTTAAAAATCACTTTGCCTATAAAAATGGATGGTTTATAAGGGAAATACATTCACATAGATTTTACAAATCAGGTTTTAGCAAGAAATCCTGGGTTACAGATGAAATTGTATGATACTAAGGAACAATTTAAATTTCCTTGCCTTATTTATTTATTTATTTATTTATTTATTTATTTTGAGCTGCTGCCCTTCATGCACCTCTAATCCACACTCTTTACAGTGAACTCCTTGACACTTTTCATGGGATGTATATTCAACAATTACCTTTCAAAATATTATTCCTTCCTTTGGTACAATCTGTTGCTTTTTCTCTCTCTCTGAAGATATTCTAATTCCTAGTTCTTTCTTGACTTTTGACTAAACATTCTTGTTTTTGTTTTGTTTTGTAGTTCTGAGTAAGATGCTGCTAAAAAGTGAATTCTAAGGTCTACATACACAAGTCATGACTGTGGAAATTGTCCTGAAGCAAAAAAATATCCCCAGGAACCCAGTGAATTCACACAATAAACATATCACACTCATCCTGGACCTCTACTGGTAGTGAGAACAAAGGCTTCAAAGAGCATCTTAAGATACGTTGATTGAGACTCCATCTCAACACAAGCTTCCTTTTACTGAGGCAGAAAGAAAAGAATATAGTGAACTCTGTTTCAGTTTTTAAAACGTCCTTATAGCAGTGGTCCAAGGGGTTCATTTCTGTCCCAAGATGAAAACATATGGATCTACCTAACTTCAAAGGAGCATCAACACAGAGACATAAATCTAACCTTTACCAGCAGAGTAAACTAGACACTTATGATATAGAGTTCTGTTCTATATACTCAAACTTAAGTTCCTTTCTCACATTTTATGACTCTAAGATCTTTATTCCCTACAGTACAGTTAGTATTATCTTCATTCCCCAAATGTAGACAAAAGATCTCTAAATGAATCAGTCTTGATTAGGCTATATTGGTTGACAAAGAGTGAAGGATTTTGTAGAAGCAATTAAAATCTCAAACAAGTTTTTAAATCAAAAGGGAGATTGGTCTTAAATGAGCCTAATTTAATCAATTAAAATTTTATGGTATATACTGGATATTTTCTGAGAAGAGAGCCTCTTTCTGATCATGATGAAGTCAACTGTCTTGTTGGAAAATGGCCTCTGGATGGGATATGAGAAAGGACTGTAGTGAAGTCTCTGCTTACCTAACCAACCACCATGCTACACTGCAAACCAGGAGGACCTTGGGTTTGTAACCCAGCTAAGTCAGATCTAGACGTGGGGAGCACATCTATAAAATGTGGACTGAATGTTAATTAAACCAGTAATTCTCTAGTCATTCAACACAATAATTGAAACATACTATACATTTCTTCATGTAACAACCATCTATTTCATACAATTTATAATTTAATTTATAAATATTGGTATTGTGCTTCATTTCAATTAAATGTTTAAAATTTTTGTAAAGGAGATGGACAAAGGAATGCATGTGTAATTCAAATATACTGCATTTATACAAGCACTTTCTAAATTCAGCATTTTATAACATAGTAACACATTTATTCATTCTTTTTCCTAATAATTCATATTGAATATCTACTCTTCATGAGACTCTCTAGAAGTGTTGACATATAATCTGATCTTTAAAAGAGATTTTCATTTGCCATGTGTTGCATCGAATGTTAAAAAGAACATGACCTTTGACTTACACAAATTACACCAGCACTTTATTAGATGAAGAGCATGATAATTTCTCTGTGTTCTAGAAATGAGAGAATCTATATGGCAACTGGCATAAGGCTAGGGCTAAGACCCCTCTAATATCTAGACGTATCCAGAATTTGATGCTATTCTGCCTAGACCTCAGGCCAGCAAAGTTAGTTGAAGGATCATTTCTCAAATTCCTCTTTAGTCAGTACACATGTTTTAAAGGATTTGAAATTGAAGAAGATCTTCCTGAGGATATACCAGTTTCATATAGAGTAATGTTTAAATACACTAATGAATTATATTCTTGAGCCCTCCAAAACTTTTAAAGAAGGAAAATAATGAGAGACATATGAAAAATATCAGGAAACACTAAAAGTCTTTCTTTAACTTGATTGAAATTTTATGTATCTTTAAAATGACTTTTTCTGAACTACAGTGTGGAAGTGAGTAATAGAAATCAGGAGAAGAACTAAATAGTCTTCTAGGCAAGCCAGATAGCTGAGGGTACTAAAGCACCTACGCAGGCAGAAGCAGAAACAGGTGCAGGGACTGGGGTCCAATCCCAGGCAAGCCATGCTGGCCCTTCCCCTGGGAAGCATTGAATGAGACTGGGTATAGTGGTGTGTGACTGTGTACTTGTGCCTGGGAGGCTGAACACAGGAGGGGCATTAGGAGTCTGATCTGAGTAGTGAGAGCCTACAGACCCGGTACTAAAAACATAATAAATTAATTAATTAATTAATTAAAAGTTTTTCTTTCTTTTTCGTTCTTTTCTCTTCCTTTTCCATCTTTAGTCCATCAATAGAAAACAAGTTGCCACCAGCCTCCATTACTAGTAGCTACACATTCAGGATCAAGTAGAGATAAATCAGTTTAACCAGATTCACTTCCCACAACTGCTCCTTTATACTTCAGCTAAATTCTAGCTATGGCAGAGAGAGATTTCATTTCTGCAGTCTCTGCACTCTCTGTTTTGTGTAGATGATTCATGATAAAATTGCACCCAATCTATAGTTTTCTATTTTTGTCTGTCAGTTTTGGACGCACTTTGTAGATCAGACTGGCCTGGCAATGATGTCGTCTTACTACTCAAACTCCCATATGATTATGAGACATGTGACACCCACAGGCCACAGCTCTCACAGAAAAGTAATTTTAGGGGGATAATATTCAGCATTAATTCTGTTGTTTAACATTAACTTTTAAAACTGAATTTCAAATTTAAATATCACTTCATCCAGCTTATGTTTTTAAATTTCAACATCTGAAATATTATGTGAAGTATATATCTTAAATTTAGTAAAACAATTTAAATTTCCAAAGTAAGTATACCTAATTTGAAATAAATCACATCTAGATTGTACTTCTCTTACTATTCTTTTTGGATGGAAAGGAAACATGTGACCTTATGAATGATTATATTGTGCTAAAATATTAACATCATAGAATAATAGGCCTAATGCTATCGAACTTTTCAAGTAATTAGTTCTCATCCCTTAATCAAAGTTTTGACAATTAGGATTTAGCTTCTCATTTAAAGTCATCACACAGTTTTGAGCTAAGCAAAATAGGCTAAATTAAAGATATGGTACTTAAATCAAGGTTATATACATTTTGAAAGTTGGATCTGAAGCATAATCATTTCATACAGCTGTATTATAAATAAAATGCAATTTATGCCATTAATTTGTGTTAAGGATTGTGTGAACTAGAAGCTATTCGTGACTGTAATAGCATTTCTTTTTACTTTATTTTTTATATATTTTGTACAGGGATTACAGGATCTCACTACCTAGATCAGACTCACAATGATCCTTCTCTTTTCAGCTTCCCAAATGCTGGGATTACAGGCGTGCATCACCACGCCCTGTCTTAATCCCTGTCTCAACATGCCTTGTGGGGTGGAGTCAGCATGGCACCCAGGGATTGAACCCTGACCCTTGTCTGCTAGAATAATTTAAGAAAATTATTTAAAATAATTACAATCAGTAACTGATGAGTTTAAAATCTGTGGTTGTGAAAAATGCCTGTACAGTTTTATTCCTGCCCTAAAAAAAAAGAACAAAAAAATCCCCCCCAAATGGTTTTAATCTCCATGACTACAGATCACCTTGTCACTCCTAAACATGTCAGCTTTGCTACTTCATTATAACTTTAGGGGGAGTTAGTGGCAACATCTCTGAATATATGTTACTTTCTGAGAAAAATCTCAATTTTTTTTTTTTTTTTTTTTTCAGAACCTGGAATTGAACTCAGGCCCTTGTGCTTGCCAGGGAAGCACTTATTCCACTGAGCCATCTCCCTGTCCCCAAAGATTTAATTTCTGATTTTTAAATATTTCATGGATGCAATTAATGGGGTAGAGAATGCTGCTTCAAAACAGGTATACCAAATTTAATGATCAAATCAGGACAGTTAGCATGTTCATAACAGCAAATATTTTTGTTTGTTATGTTGGGAATGCTCAAAATTTTGTCCTCTAGTCCCTTTGAAATACACATGGAATTTTTTTTTTTTTGGAACCAGGGACTGCACTCAGGCCCTTGCACTTGCCAGGGAAGCGCTTATTCCACTGAACCATCACCCTGGCCCCTCATGTGGGAATTTTTGATGCCTCGATTATGTAAATACAGGACACTGTACCACATGCTGAAGAATCCTGACAATATTCTGAATCTGGCCAGCATCAGTACAAAAAATGAAAAGTAGAAAAATAGCTTCTTACATCAGTGTTGCTAACGGATTATTTGTACTACAAATAGTCTTTATAGAAATATCAATTTAGAATAAATAGTCTTAAATGGCAGCAATCTTTGTAACCTATCTCAGTAGGTCACGCAGCTCTTGGTGAACTGACATGAAGCTCTTAGAGGGTTCCAGTGATTTCTTCTTTGCTCTTTGACACGTTTGATCGCATAATAGCACTTGTGGTATTTTGAGATTGAGTTAAGACCATTCTAGATTTGCGTTGGTAAAGATGAAGTATAGAGGATCATTTGCCCTCTTTGGGAGGCAAATCATCATTTATAATCTTTGGGAAATCTTACTGGTTATAAAGGATTCACCGAAATACAGGAATTCTTGACATGCAACAGAGTTTCTTCTTATTCAATACAAGCAGAGTGCTTTAACATTGAATTAGAGCCCTATTAAGAAATTCATTGAGGATTTCATATTAAAATCTCTAAGGATTTCACAATGTAAAGAAACAACTTTTGTATTACAAAAAGCAATATGATACCTATATTACATCTTGTTTCTCAGGTTGAAGAGTTCTGAAAAACAACTGCAAAGTTGTCATAATGTGCTTGAGAGATAAGCAGTACTGTGAAAAGAAGCAGGTCATATATTTAAAAACATCATAATTACTAATTCTTCAATATAATGCAGGTTATAATGTATCATAAAATAAATGATGTGATTATATATTTTACTAAAGAGTTTTGCAGTGGGAGTAAAACTCAATTAAAACCAGACTCATTAACATTTAATTTCAAGTAGGCCTTTATTGCCTACAATTGTAGGTTTTTAGCTTTATCCTTCACTTTCACTCATAATTCAAGGGAGACTTATATCATTAATGGACAGTCATGCTTTTCTCTGTAACTTCCATAGACAATCTCCTATTTCATGAAGAAATGCATTTCTTTTAGAGCTGACATCACCTAACTTAAGAGAGCACAAGCTGGTAGAGAATTGCATTCTTTTAATTTGAAGATTCAAGTAATTTAAGATATTAAAAGGAAAATGAAATTTTAATAAATATTCACAGTTCAGTGCATATAATGAATGTAGTTTTAAAATATACAATATATCTACAAATCTAAGCTAAACCTAACATTTTCAGATGTCTGACATTCCATTATAACTGCTAAAACTGAAAATAAAGAAAAAAATCTTATAGCTATAATTGTCTAGGTTTGCTTAGGGAAAGAATTGTTTTTCTGCTTTACTTCAGAAATTAACTGTAGAAAGCTTAATGTAATGGTATTACAAAGATAAAGATATTTTTGTCTCTGACTGAAACTTATACGGTGATTACAAACATAAGCCTAATAAAAGGTCTCAGCTAGAAGTACCTTAGTGACAGATTAGGTGAGGCTCTATGATTCCTAGTTCTAAGAAAATAATCAAAGCTTTACTACAAACCCTGATGTAGCAACTGTCAAAGTCCAAGAAATGTTCCAAATAAATGTACAAATTTTATTTGGTAACTTACAAATTGATTTTTGGTAAAACTTGGAGGAAAATTTTTGAAATGATTTTTTTTTGTACTTGCCAAATACCTGCCCTTGTTCCATTCAGGAACATTTTTGGGCAAAACACTTCCTTTGAAACGGATTGTGTCATGGTCTCAAATTTGACTTCCTTAATGCTTATTTATTCATTTTTGTATTTTTAAATATATCAGCTTTAAGATAAATAGATGGAAGTTTTACTCAGCTATAAAGAATGATAAACTTGAAGCCGTATGTACAAGTGCCACTTGAAGATATACTAAGTGAAATAAACCACACCCACATGTGTAAATATCATATAGTCTCCCTAGGATAAGAACTCAGATGAAGAAATAAAAATAGAAAGGTGTAACACAATTAAAAGGAAAGAGAGAACTTGAGGATAAGACAATGAAGAGAGGGCAAAGAGAAAAACTAGGATACATGACAGGAGCAAAGCCATATGTTTATATGTTCAAGATGGCTAAGGCAATGATTCTGAGAACTATAGCAGGTTGTTGAAATTAGCAGTTAATAGGTAGGATTCTCACCTTGACTAATTATATATGCTGATACCTGTGAACTAAGCAACTGCACTGAACATAGCAATATGTAATAGTAGGGTCATGCTTGGAATGCCTGTCATTCTGGTCTTTTAAATGCTTGCCAGGTCATACCAATTGCTGCCATACTGTCTCTCAAGTAAATTTTTACTAAAAAAAAAAAGTAGTAAATGAAAACAAGAGACAAAAAAATATGTCATAGGACTGTCCTGCTACAGTGCTGTATATGGTTAGATTTCTAAATTTATGTGTAAAATTATGTAATTGTTTATTCCTATTTTTAAAATATTAAAATTTTTTTTCATCATATTCTGTAGGGACTCAAAGTTTAACATACCAATACTTGATGGAAAATACCTGTTCTATGTTATGTTTAAGATGTTTGATATTGAGACAGACAGTGAGGTTTACCTCAACTCTATATTGTCGGGTAATAATAATAAGCTTCTCTTCTGGAGAGTTAACAACCTAAGTTAGCAGACTAAAAATTAGAGAAAAAGAAGGGCTGCAAGGACAGCCAACATTTTGGCCCAAGCCTTTCAAAGCAGTGAAGACTCTACCACAGGAGAACCTATACTATAACATCGTTAACTCAGTTGTGTCCCAAATTTTCTGATCAAGGAGATTATGGGAACACAGAGGAAAGTGATTGATGACGTAAAGTGTGCCTAAGGAGAGTCACTTGGGGAGAAAACATTCTCCCAGACTTTCACAGAGAGCTAATTGTTCAAGCAATGACCATGACTCATCCATATGGCTGACACTGACAAAGGATCTACAAACTGTGGTACAGGGATTCCGGAAAAATCCCAAGGGGATTTGACTGACCTTATCAGATTCAAAAGTTAAATTTCTTGTTATTATATGTATTGCTTTATCTTAGTCTGAACCATCAAGCAGAAAAGTATAAAAATGAGGTATAAATAATAAAGTCATATTAGTATGCTGAGCTGTAAAAGGCTCAAGTCAACAACTTCTGACATTGCCAGTTCTATGGAAAACCCCATTTCTATTATGGACTACTGGACTATATTGGAATATTTTGTTGAGTTCACGCACCTATAATATTTAAATGACAATGGAATACCCTTCTCTGACAAAACTAAACAAAAAAAGGAGATTCAAATGAACGACCATTTTGTATGTGTGTATTCAAAATAGGATAGATGTACTTTCTCTTTATTCAATGAATAGAAAGATTTCTTCTAATAATAGTGTTTGTAGACAGGATATCATATCTACACTTGTACAGTGAATAACCATGAAGATAACAATATGTAATGTATAATCATTGAAACTGGCCTACTAATAGGTTTTGAATTGCTTTTTGTTTCACAATAAATTTATTTAAAAAAAGATTATATGCTCTTCTGTTAATTATTCTGGGGGTTTTGTGACCTATTATTTTAAATGAATACACATCAAATTACTACTAATATTAAGATTATTCTGTACATTATTATTTTATTTTTCTGTTTTCCATCTACTCTTCTTGACCAATATGAATAGTTTTACTCATTTTTGTATGTTGTCTTAAAGTAAGAAAACACCAAAGTTTATAATTTTAATAGCTCTATGTTAATTTTTATGTAAATATATGCACAAGAAATTTACTAATGAGAGAAAAATTTTATATATATTACTCAAAAACAGTGCAAATACTTCTTTGTATTTTCAAGTGATTATCAATTTAATTTTCTTGTTTAAAGCTCTATAGAGTTAGTACTTACTTTATTTTAGGGGTATAGGAGCAATAAATGCTATTGAGATTTAATAAAATGTTTGAAGTATTTGTCTGTTCACAACCAACTCTTTTATTAAAACGTTGCCTGTGATTTTTTGCCTTATTCCTTCCAAGAGTCATTTCTTTAGGACAAGACTGTGAAATATAAATTTCCTTATCTCTTTATGTCTAAATCAAATCAACCTCTACATGTTTATTGTGTTCATTTTGGAATGGATTTCTAGACTGCTATTTTCACTAGAAATTTTGAGGATATCATTAATTTGTATAGTACTTTCTAATAATATACAGAAAACACTGAAAAATTATTCACTGAAAATTATATTTTTTTATACCTTCTTTGGTACTTTTTAACTTTTTTATGTCTTTTTGTTATATACTTTCCATGCATAATGATAGCATTCATTGTGGGCAGTACATGACTCATTTTAACCATTTTCATATCTGCTTTCTTTCCTCTCTCCCCTTTCTCTACCACTGGATGACCTTCCTATTTGCACATGATCTGTCACCTTATTTCCACTTGTCTACTTTTTATGTTGGTCTTTATTTGTAACTTGGGATTCTCATGAAAACAAAAAAATGTGATACCTACCTTTATGTGACAATTTCACTTAACATTATGTTTTCAACATATGTCCATCTTCCTCAAAATTAACTTTTCTTATACAGATCAATACTTTTTTTTTTGGTGAAACCGGGGATTGAACTTGGGCCCTTGAGCTTGCCAGGGAAGCGCTTATTCCACTGAGCCATCTCCCCAACCCCAATACTTTTTTGTATATGGATAACACATGTTCAGTGTCCATTCATCTGTCAACATGAGGTTACTTTCATGATTCCTCTGTTATAAGTCATCTTGTTGTTCCCATGGGCATACACATATCACTATCATATTATATCTTAAACATGTCTGGGGAAAAAACCCAGTAGGCAAAAATCTGGCTAGAGTAAGATTTCTCTTTTTTAGATCTTTGAGGAATTTCCTTACTGACTCATAGTGATTCTACAGATTACCTTTCCATCAACAAACTAGAAAAGCTCTTTTTTCATAGTGTTCATCAGCTTATTGTTTGATTTCATTCGAGAGTAAACTACATCTTACACTTTCTTTATTCCTCTAACAGCTAGCAATGGTGAACACTTTATATAGATTTACTGGCCATTTGGACTTCTTCTTAGAGGTGTACGGTCATTTATCATTTTATTTGCTATTTTATTTGATGATTACTTTTAGTTTTACATATTATTTCAATGCTGGTCCTTTGACATTTATTAGACAAAGTTTTTCATGTTTTATAAGTCGTCTTTTTAATATTTTGCTTGTTTCTTCACTGGGTAGAAGTTTTAAATTTGATAAAATACCACTCATTTATTTACATCTTGTGTAATTGGGGTTATATTCAGAAAGTCCTTATGATGACCTCAAAATTTTTACCTATTTTGTCTTCCAGAGATTGTGCTTCTGTTTTTACATTTAGATCTTTGAACCATTTTGATTTTTCTTGGATACAGTGTGCGATACATGGGTATAAATTCAATTTTCATAAGTATATAGGGCCACTTGCTAAAGAGGCTAACTCTGCTCAAGTTTATGGCTCCTTTGCTAAAGATCAGATTGGAAAATGTGTCTCTGTTTGACACAGAGAAATTAACTGTGGTGTTAACTTGAATAACAAACACCTAGCTGGTTTGTTTAGGATAGTTCTGCTTGAGTCTAAATGATGGACATAATGAAAAGGGAATAGACATTATTCTTTGCATGGCACTAACCAATGGGTTTATAGCTTGGATGGAATGAAAAGGGAAAGAACAAAGAACTTTCATTTCCTCTTCTTTGGAAGAGCTTCAGTCTTTTCCATTGCCTTTGGAAACCCATTTCCAGACTTACAGTATAGATTTTTCAGCTTTCCGGTATAGACTCTTTAGACTTTTGCTGCAAACTTTATGGTGTTTCAGCATAAAACCTCTAGATTCCTGATACAGACTCATGCAAGACTCTCGTCTTCAACCTTTGACTGGATCCTATAGGTCTGTTATCCACAAAATAGTCTTTTGTATTTTTCTATGTCTGATGCTACAGGTGGTCCTTGCAAACATTCTCTCTCTCTGTTTCTCTCTCTCTTTCTGTTTCTCTCTCTCTCTCTGTTTCTCTTTCTTTGTCTCTGTCTCTTTCTCTGTCTCTGTCTCTCTCTGTCTCTGTCTCTCTGTCTCTGTCTGTCTGTATGTCTCTCTCTCTCTCTCTCTCTCTCTCTCTCATCTTTTATATATCTTTGATTTCTTTCTCTTGTCTGATTGCTCTGGAAAATATTTTGTGTACTTTTCTGAACAAGAGTGAAGATAGTGGATATCTTTCCTTTATCCTCGGAACAAAGATAAAAGAAAAACAAAGTCTTTGATTTTTCAATGTTTTTTAAGATGTTGGCAGTAGATTTATCATAAACTTATTTGTCAGATTACAATATATCCCTTCTATATCTATTCTCTTCAAAATTTTATCAGAACTAGGATTTGGATTTTGGCAAAAACCTTTCCATAATCCATCTCTGTGCTACTTGCAATATCTAATACAATTGAAATAGTTGTCATGTTGTATTATTTAATAGAAAGTAGGAAAAATAGTCTGCAGATGATTGGAGTTGATGCAAATATTTTATAATCAGGGGTTTGCTGAACCTCTGAATATAGAAGATTACATTCAGTACATATGTTGACATTGTGTGTACTTTGATTTTATTAAATTTACAATCAGTTTGTGTGGAAGATCCTACAATGAAAAATAAGAAGTGAAGCACTGTCAATCAGAAAACTAGCCCAATAGTGAAGGGAAATCTTTTTTTTTTTCTTTTTTTTTGGGGGGGGGTCATTTTTAAAAAGCTTTTCTAGACAGAGAGAGAAAAGGAAGCAAAATTAAAGGCATATTTGAGGTCTTCCCCTTGTAGTGCTTAGTCCACAAAAGGCATACTTTGGAAGTGGCATTCCATGATGTTACCAGAGATTTGTTCCATCCCACAGTGTGGTAGATTGAAAACTGTCAGTGAACTTGGAACACCTAACTGAACTGAACTAGCATTGTGCTGGGTGTTGGAGGCCCACATGAGGACTGTTACCACTAGCATGAGGCAACGAAGAAGAAGAAGAAGAAGAGGAAGAAGAAGAAGGAGAAGGAGAAGGAGAAGGAGAAAGAGAAGGAGAAGGAGAAGAAGAAGAAGAAGAAGAAGAAGAAGAAGAAGAAGAAGAAGAAGAAGAAGAAGAAGAAGAAGAAGAAGAAGAAGAAGAAGAAGAAGAAGAAAAAGACTGTTAGGATAACTGTTAGAGAGGTCTGTAGACAGGAGCTGTTGGATCTCTTGGAGGAGCTTATCACACTGGCTTTCCTGGTGAACTCAGCTGTTATCACTGAAGGAGCTCAGGATCTTGTCACTGAGAATGGTTATCATTCACTTTGGGGAAGTTGTGATCCTTACTTTGGGCATCACTTCCTAGTTCCAGTGCAGCTTACTCAGCTGATAAGAAGTATACTTCAACCTACTAGCACAGACTTTATAGCTTCCATCAATGTGAAATAGGCCTGCATGAGATATGTCCTGTGCTCTAGGTCTTCAGTTGGATTCACGCAGGATATTGCCATGGGATCCAAGTCCTCAGCTTGTTTCTTGGTATTTAGTTTGTAGACAGATATTCTGCACTGTTTGCATATGATTCTTTGGGTGATTCCTTATTTTAAAAATTGCAAAATTAGCTGTCCTGAATTTTGTTGTTTCCCTTGCAGGGCCCCAAACTATGACACATGAGCCAGTAGGAAAATAGGTCATGTAGTAAGAGCACATGGAAAGAACAGTTCTGGGCAAAGAATGTATTAGGATGCTCCCACCACCCACACACCTGGGCCATTGATGCTTAGCTGTACATACTGGACCAGGTATGGTTCTAATTACAGTGTAATCTCAAGTTATTGTTTATTCTTTAGGGAGGCATATAGTCATGGCTAGTGATCTTCATCATGAGGCCTGGCCTTCTTCAAATGCACCTCCAGCAATAATTATAATGTCTCTATTTTTCACTGACTTCCTTGAGACCTCAGTCCTTCTCTGACAGTATATAATGTTTGTCTAATTTAGCTGCCTATAAAAATATCTTCAAAAATATGTTCTCATCTTGTCTTTATTTGCTAATTCTGGAGCTCGTATTAAGCCCTATGGTACAATTTCATAATTTATTTTTAATATGTATCAGGTCCCATATGTTTTCCAAGCTCTTAATTATTTACATCGAATTTCACTTTTCCTTGGATTTAATTTTCCATCATGTAATTTCTTCTTCAAATGTATCTGAAATACCTGCAAAAATATATTAAAACATTGTATCAATGAACTTATGATTCAATCTATAAAAAAATAATAGCTTAAGTAGTTTATGAATAAGACAGCCAGCAGGAGAAAAGAACTGGGATAGAACTGTGAAATCAGAAATGTTATTAAAATTTAAAATAAGAGTAAACATTTAACTAGAATTTTGGATGAGAATGAACTTTTCCAGACTACAGGGAATGTAGCTACTTCCCACTAAAGGAGGTACAGCCCTTCTTGAGTTCTGAGGAATTTAAAGTGCAGAACAACTACTTTTTCTGTAAAATTTCAAGTTTTTTGTTTGTTTATTTATTAATGTATTTAGTACAAGGTCTTCAGGGTCTCTCTACACAGATTGGACTCTTAGTGATCCTCCCATTTTCAGCCTCCTAAGAACTAGGATTATAGGTGCACACCACCATGCCCAGTCTCAATCACCGTCTCAACGGGCCTCAGGGGCAGATCGAAACCCAGGCTCTACATTCTGCCTAAGCAGGTGCTTTAGTCCATTGAGCTGTCTGGCCAGCCCTTGCAGGTTCCTTTAAACTCTGCATGCTGATTAATTTGCCTAGAGAGCTTAGCTTTACATGGTCATTTTAAATTCACAGAGCTTCCTTGACCACTAAACAATCAAGCATTTCTGGTGCTCTTCTTATCCACAGAAACTTCTGAGTTGAGGCACTGTGAGGGAATTCTACTCTTTGGATTCTTCTACTGCAAAAACCAGGAGTTTTGTTTTTCTTTATTTCCAAGAAACACTCTCTTTACCTCCTTATTTTGGTTTGACACTTCATTCTTTGACATTGTGATGTCATGAGCTCAGTTTGCACCGAGTTGTTTCCATTTGATCCTTTTTTTCCACAGATAGTTTGTGCTTAATTTTATGAGTGTTTAATTAGGTAATGTGACTTGGCAGTCCATTTTCATACGTTTTGTCTTAGAGACCAAATTCTCATGGAATTTTTTCTGCTTTACTCTAACAAAATCAAAACTTGAATAATCAAGTTTCTTTAAAAATACCTCTGACTAGTGCAAAGACATATTTATGGAACACTTTCACTGACAGGCTGTTTGGAGACTTTGTCACCTACCAGGTAAAGTTACCAAATAATGGTTCTCATAGCTCGTGTGATCTCTGCAGATTTGTTCAGATGAAACAGTCTTGCCAGCGATTTCTAAGAAGTATTCTTATTTGTAATTCAAAGCACAGAGACCTGGAGAATTAGGGGTTTATTTGCATTAGCTTGGTCAACTATGGGACCAGAATTGCCCTAAACCTAAAGCATTTTACTGACATGATCAAGCTTAAGTTTCTACTTCAATTTTTTTCCTCAATGCAAAATATATCCTTAGACATTTGTGGTGTTTTTAAGATTCTATTTTTATTTTATGAAAAATAAAAGCACACAGCCATAGGAAAATGAAATTAGGAAAAATAACATGAAAATTCTGCACTGTAGATTGTTAAATTTAGGATATTTGAAGTTATGAAAATTATATTCATTATTTTTATTAATCTTTTAGGGACAATTATCAACTCATTTATTGCTAGCATATTTATATTTACATGTTCAATATTTCATATCAAAATAAACTCATTAGTATATAGGCAAATACAAATGAATGAATCACAATTTTGCATTTAAAAATTTCTAAAAGTTCACAATATTAACAGG
The DNA here is from genome assembly GCA_004027165.1 of Ctenomys sociabilis. Taxonomy (NCBI): domain Eukaryota; kingdom Metazoa; phylum Chordata; class Mammalia; order Rodentia; family Ctenomyidae; genus Ctenomys; species Ctenomys sociabilis. The sequence goes on along the minus strand of PVKA01023072.1, from coordinate 5,074 downwards.
TTCCTGCCTAACCTTAGAAAACTTTCAAACAACTGACACAAATTATATTTTAACAGATTTTAGTAAAATATCTGACTTAATATTGAGATTCACAATTTTATCTCCAATTATATCAATTACTTTAAGGAACAAAACTAAATATTTATTCACAGAATTCAAAATTTTTACTTCATAGCCAACCATGATATATGTTTGACCTCATTTTCTCTTTGTTGATTACAACAAAAGTATTATTTTATATGTACCCTGATTCAGTGTTCATTGTGCTGGTAGTTTAGTCTGTGACCTTGCACCACTTGTCAAACACAGATGCGTTGTTTAACCAATTTCTGTTTAAAGTTAACTGAAGGGCTGGAGAGATAGCTCAGTCGAATAAGTGCTTCCCAGGCAAGCGCAAGGGCCTGAGTTCAATACCCAGTTCAGCTAAAAATAAATAAATAAATAAATAAAGTTAACTGACCATTAGGAGATACTATTAGAGCCCTTGGAAAGAAGAACTAATTTTATGGGCACAAATGAATAGAATACAAAGTTGTAAATTGCTACTTGATTATTTCTACTTTAAGATGTTCATGATTCAAATATTTTTGGGGATTCTGGGGAGAAGTATAAATTTAAATAACATATTTAAATCTTCCTTTTTCAGATAAATGAGTTTGTCTATTTCCATTTTTGTCACAGGCCATAATAATGGATGAGAATGTAACCTCATAAATCAGAATAAAATTAACATAAAACTATCATTGGTGGAAACTAATACAATAGTACCCATATCAATCAGCTTTATTTTAGTAACTGAATTATATTATGAGTAATCATAAGTCAGTGCTCATTGAATACTTTCTGCATGATTGGCAGATTTTTTCCCTGAGTGAACAAGTCATGGCTCTTGGACTTGCACAGCTGTTGAGCACCTCCCAGTGAGCCTGGGAATCGCTTGCCTCAGAATCCAGTTGATGTGTCCAGTAAAACTGCAGGTCCCTAACCATTACCTTAAACTGAGAACTGTTGGTTTCTAGTGGATGAGACACTATAAACTTTTAGGTTTGAGATTCATTTTTGCAGTGTACCCAGATTACAAATGTTTGGGCTTAATAAATTTGTATGTGTTTACTAAGCTCCAAAAGTCAATATTTATTTTTTTTTCTGAATCATCATTTCATTTCTTCAAATCAATTGCTGTAAAACAAAATGAAAATTCTGATAACAGTGGGTTAGTTTAATCGTATTAGTTTTAGAACCTTTCACGGAAGATTTTAGGCCTATTTATATATGTGATATTAACAGCAATTCTTCACTTAGGATATTGCACACACTGGGATCTGTACATATATTGCTTCATTTAATTCTCAAAACCTTTATGAAGTAGAATTGTTACCTCAATTTACAAACAATGACATTAAACTCTGGACATGGAGATACTGTTTGGCTCTTGGTCCTTATAATGCTAAAGTGTTTGTTTCCCTAGTGAGCAAGGTTAGATGTGTTATATGCTTCCCAGTGTATGCACATGCCAAAGCAGACTTTGAGCCTCGTTCTAGGCTGTCCAGAATAAACTTACCACTCTCAGCTACAGTGCATCAATTTCAAGACAAAAGACAATTTATTCATACCAAGAGCATACTAGAAATTTAATTAAAAATAAATACACAATTTTCTATCATCTAATCCATGTCTGCCTGTGTTTATTAATAAAATATTTTAGCATTTGTGTTAATCCAGTAGTTTTATATGAAAAGAAAGAAAATTATTTTGATCATTTAGTGCACTATTATTCCCTATGAAAAAGTGGAAGTTCAAGCAAATACAAATAACAATGAGGAATGCAATTTGAATTATAATTTTGAACTCTAATGCTTGTACATAAACTTTTGCTAATTATCAAGGTCCCCCATGTTCGCTGAAGTTGATTAAAATCATTTGCAGACACGAGAATGCTCATACAATCAAACAAAAGTGTGATATTTTAATTATTCACACCTGCAAACATTTGAATAAAAACAATCCAGATTTTTTTTAATTGTCATGAATAAACATACAAATTTTATTCAGCCTGAAATTTAAAAGAAGTGTTCTAAACTTTCCTTTTGAAATATGAAAATAGGTATTACTCCAAATTTCTTTTCCTATAATGAGCAAAACTTATTGGTTCACAGGTTTTGTAAAAAAGAAAATTACATATTTGTATAATTCTATTTAAGATATTTCTCTCTTTGACCTCTTTTTTTCTGTTATTCTCCAACCCTGTCAATTATTACTTTGTCTTTGACCATTTTGAAGTAATGTTTTACAGTCCAAAATGAATTATCCAATTTCCTATGTGCTCATGTGCAACCTTCCTGGCCTCCTACATACTGTCTCCATAGTATATGCAATCATTTCAGATGGGGCCATGTCTAATGTTACTTGTTGGTGGCCATTTATATTCATTGTGCTACAAATCCAATTTTCGATTCCTGCAAAAAAGAGAGGTTCCTAGAATTAGCATCCCTGGGGGTCCGATTAGTATTTCAAAGATAAGTATCATTCCAAATATTCTGCATTTTAACAGTTTCCCAAGTAATCTGGGTGGGATGTATGTATCAACAACAGGCCTCAAAGGCTGCAGTACTGTGTCTTGTTCACTTAGGACTTTCTTAAGAATTATCTTGCTTTATGGACAGAAATTATTTACATCAGCAAAAATGCCATTAAGAAGGTACAGCCTCATTGTAAAACAAAAGGACAAAATTGCTTTATCTCACAGGAGGGTAGAATTACTTCTCTTTATTCATGGCCTCAGAAGTACACAAGAGCCTTTCTAGCTACTACAGTTAGGATCTAAAACATCCTCCAAAATCCCACTGGTTCAGAGGTCAGGGACTGGAAGTTCATTGTATCACTGTAATGATCAGTAGGTTGGGTCATCAGTGTTGGGAGGTAGAGACTGGTCGTAGAAGGTGGGTCCCCCGAATGTGATCTGGGAGGGAGCATTTTGTCCAAGGTTCCCTCTCTCTATGAGTTCCTCACTTGTGTGGGCTGAGCAGCTTTTCTACATCATACCCTTGCACTGTGCCCTTTCTGCCTCAGAGCCAAATGATACCTACTGGGTGCTCTGAAGCCATGAATTGAAATAAAGCTCTCCTTAAATTGTGCTAGTAGGCATTTTGTCCCAGCAATGAGAAAATGACTTATATATTGCTTATGTGTCTCCCACATTAAATACCAACTGGGAAGCTAATTCTGTCCTGAATCATGATACTTAGGAACACTCAAGAAAAAAAATAATTAATTTGATCCACTTGAGAGCCAGTATCGCTATCATCACAAGAAGCAGCAAAATAATTTCAGCAAATATAAATGTTAGGTCCTGCAAGCTAGGAAAAACCTTCGAGAAATAATGTAGTATCACAGGAAGTAGTGTGATTTGGACATGCTTACTCTCTCAATGTCAAACACAAGATGACACAAGACTGTATCATCTTTGGAGTGTACTATAAACACTAGGATCCTGGATTGACAATCTGGTACATTTACTTTTAAATTTGTACCTACTTTGTCCTTGAGATATCACCGCATGAACGTTGGAGTAAATGCATTACCAGGGCTGCTGTGAGTCTCAGGAAAGCAGATATTTACTGGAATAGAATTGCCTCCATTGGTCAGGATTATAGAGTTTATGGCCTCTACTTGATGCCATCCATATCTAATTCAATGAGAGAGTTAAGAATGAGTATTAAATGTGATGGTAAATGTGATGACATTAAGAAGCTTCTTGGCTACTTTAGCTTGTTGCTGGAACAAAATACCTGACACCCAAAGTTGAAGAGGGATGTGTTTATTTACATCACAGTATATGGATGTTTCAATCCATAATCAGCTGGCTCCAAGGCAGTGTTGCAAGTCAGAGAGGGAATACTTCATGGTGACAGAAGGCAACACAAGCAATGAGTAGAAAAGTGGGAAAGCAGGCCTCTGTCCTTCTATTGTATGCAGGCTATCCAATCTAGGGTTGGTGAATCACTCACACCATCTCCCCACCCTCCTATTGCATAGACTCTGGATGTTTATAAAGAGAAGACTTTGGCTCCTTGCTGAGTTACTTGGATAAACTTCTCAAGCTGACACAATGAATCAACCATTGAAACATCCTGGAGCCTTAAAAGACACTCTATGACATGTCCACTACACCCTAGGATGTAGAACTACTATGTTAGTTAAGCTTCTAAACTTCTCAAGTTGAAACAATATATCAAATATAACAAGAAGGTAATAAGCTAGGCATTGCAGATTCCACTAAAGAACATCCTTGACTGTGTAAAGGACAGGTTCATTTCTAGTGATTACATAAGTGGTACCTATGCTTCCATCTTTGATGCTATGGCGGCACTGCTTTAACTGACAAAGTTGTCATAGTAATTCTTGATATGTCAGTAAATTTGGGTACAAAAGAAGGTACTGGGCTTTGTGGTATAAATGGCTTCTAAGAACTTTCAATCCTCTGGACACCTCTGAAATTCTATATGAAACCCTAAACTCATGTAAATATTTGCCTCAACTTATACTCTATACTCCAGGATCTGTACTATATGATGCAGGGTACATCTTAGATCCTATGAAAGAGAGACTAAAGAAGGCACATTTTATCATATGGCATTAATGAATCATACTGTACCCAATTTTAAAAGAGAAAATAATTAAAAAATAAAAAGCCCATTAAGATACCATATTTATTAAAAAGACCTTACTCACATATAGGAAAGCTCCCTATCTAGGGAAGTATGCCTGACACTTGGGGTCTGGGACATCCATGCTTGTACACATGCAGACAAACATACCACACACACACACACACACACACACACACACACACACACACACATACACACCATCTGATAAGTTGATAAGTTCATGTTTTCATTTTATTGACTAAATATTATTTTAGAAAATAAGGGTGACCATATTTTATATTTTTAAGAGGAAAAAACAAAATTTCAAAACAAGATTATTATCTTGTATTCATGGTTAATACATTGTGTAGTGTTATCTTTAAATTAGTTACTCAGAGTACAAGATAGTGGATTTTAATTGTCCA